>JASDQU010738270.1:147464-157534 GCA_032191745.1 Picea mariana
GGCTATTTTTGGCATTTCTCTTGGTGGAAGGTTTACAACTAGGGTATGGCTATGTGATTTCTTGGTTAGATGTAAGTGAATTTCTGCAAAACTTCTTGATTGAATGGTTGTAGTGTTGTTTACTTGCATTTGTTATATTAATTTGTTGAATTAAACCCTAGGTGACAAGCACATGTTTAATTTGTTGAATTAAACTCTAGGTGACAAGCACATGTTTAATTTGTTGAATTAATTTGTTTAATTTGTTGAATTAAACCCTAGGGGAGACAACTCACTAGGGTGTAGGTGACCTAGGCCCTAGTGCATCTTCCTCCTTCCCTAGCTCAAAAGACAAATTTACACGGCTAGCTTGAGGCAAGAAAAGCTACGGCTGAAGACAAGAAGGTTAAATGTTGAGGTGTTGCTAAAGCAAAGCCTCAACATGAGTCCAGAAAGATTAAAGAGAATGAGAGGAACTATACCACGCATGACTTGGAGCTTTTTGTCATTTTTCACGCGTTGGAGATGTGGAGGCATTATCTCATGGGAAAGAGATTCAAATTATGAACAAACCACAATGGTTTGAAGTATCTTTTTGAAGAACCAACTTTGAATGCCAGGAAAATAAGATGGCTGGAATTTTTAAGGGAATACGACTTCGATATCAAGCATATCAAAGGAAAAGAAAATAAAGTTTTTGATGCACTTAGTAGAAGAGTGCATCTCATGCATGCTACAACTGTCAGTATGCATCAGTCGGATTTGAAGAGAAAAATTTTAGATGTTGTTGTTACAGATCAACATTACCTACAAGTAAAGGAAAGCTTACATCAAGGAGATGTACAACAAAAAATGAAAGAGTATGAGATAAAGGAAGATGGACTACTTATGCATAAAAATAGAATTTATGTTCCTAGTTCCAAAGAACTTAGGAATTTGGTATTAAAGGAAATGCATAATGTTCCATATGCTGGACATCTCGGTTACCAGAAAACAATTACAATAGTAAGAAGCCAATTCTTTTGGCCGGGCATGAAAAAGGATGTTTCTGATTACATCGCCAGATGTATGGAATGTAAGAGAGTAAAGGTTGAGCATAGACATGCAATGGGTTTTCTACAACCATTACCAATTCTAGAGAAGAAATGAGAAGCGATAACCATTGATTTTATAACAAAGTTGCCAAGGACAACAAAGCAACATGATTCAATCATGGTAGTGGTTGATACATTGACCAAGGTTTCTCATTTTGTTCTTGTGAAAACAACTCATACAACAACTAATATTGCATAAATTTACATGAGGGAAATTGCTAGGTTGCATGGGATACCTAGGACAATTGTCTTAGAGAGAGACACTAAGTTTACTTCAAATTTCTGGAAGGGATTATTTAAAGGATTTGGTACAAATATGAACTTTAGCACAACATACCTTCCGCAGTCAGATGGGCAGACAAAGAGGGTCAACCGAGTAATCGAAGACATATTGATAATGTATGTGATGGATAAGCCATCTAAGTGGGAAGATTACTTACACTCTATTGAGTTTGACTATAATAATGGGTATCAAGCTACATTGAAGATGAGCCCATTTGAAGCCTTGTATGGTAGAAAATAAAGTACTCTAGTAAGTTGGGATAACCCAACAGATAGAGTGGTACTTGGGCCAAAGTTTCTCAAGGAGATGGAAGACCAGATGGTTAAGATTAAGCAGAATTTAAAGAAAACTCAAGATAAACAGAAGGTTTATGCCAACAAGAATAGGACAGTTAGAGAATTTAAAGTAGGGGAGAATGTGCTTTTGAAAGTAAATCCCAAGAATATCTCTTTGAAGTTGGGTAGTTGTACAAAGCTGATAGCCAGATTCTGTGTTCCATTTGAGATATTGGACAAAACAAGGCTAGTTGCATACATGATTGCATTGCCTGTTTCCATGAATGTGCATAATGTATTTCATGTCTCTTTGCTAAAGAAATATGTACATGATCCTAACCATGTTATTGATTGGCATTTGATTCAGGTAGAGATAGAGGAGACTTTCAGGTCCAGCTAGTGCGAATATTGGACAAAAAAGCCAAAATGCTTCATAATCGAGTTATAGAGTTGGTAAAAATTTAGTGGACTTGCTACGGTCCTGAAGATGCTACCTGGGAGCATGAATATGCCATGCGGGCAGAGTACCCACAAATTTTTGAATAATTTTTGAATTTTGATTCATGTTCTATATATGCATTGAGGACAATGCAAAAATAAGGGGGAGGGGATGTAACACTCGGGGTTTTGAGCCCCCATATTAAATAATGTATTGTTACATTGCTAACAGGCCATAGTACCCAAACAATTATTAAAAGGAAAATGTACCTAATAAATGTATTGTGTGGTCATTATTAATAATAAATACATCGCTAGCTGCTAGACGGACAAGGACTACTGTTATAGGGGGCTATGATTCCACAAGAGAGGGGGGATTGAGGGGCTAAGTGTTTATTTTATTTTTTAATTACCCAATTTTTTTAATGGAAGGGGGGAATTGGTTATGCAAGCTCTTGGGGGAAGGCCAATAGGTTCTTGATCCCCACAAATTACAAAAACCCATCCCTGGTCTGTGGAAGGGGTTCTCCCGTTGGCTAATTCTCTAATTCGTTTTGGTCATTCACTCACTCTAATGCACGTCCCCATTCTGTTGTTGTTGTTGGTCTCCTCACATGTTCATTCACCCAATTTGTTCATTGTTCATCCTCTCTCATGGAGTATTCACTCCATTCATTCCTTCAATCACTCATCTTTCCTCATTAGCGTTTGGGTTGGGAAAGGAAATTGGACCATTGAAGGAAAACCACGGTTTTGTTGGTTAGATTGCTAGAGTAATCCAACCATGATTTGAGGCCTGCATGTCTGAGATGCATGGCCTATGTCCATATTTGCTCACAGCTGGGAGTCCTGAGAGTCCCAACATGGAGACTCTGGACTAGTTGCACTGGAGCCCTGGAAGGAGAAGGACTTCCTGAGGGACTGCGTGGCAGAGAAGGGTGGAGGTCCATTCTCTTGGGTGGTGCAAGTTGGGTAGAAGAGAGCTGGGTACTTGGATTGTTGTGAGTGTTGGAGAAGCCTGTGAGAGCTTGAGTTCTAAATAGTTTGGGAAGCCAAGTAACACTTTGGAACCGTCCTTGTGGATTCATAGCCCTGGATCGGGGTTGACATTGTTGTTGATACTTGGAACAATAATGTCTATGGTTGGGTGGAACGTCCTTGGTTTACAACCAGTGGGTGGTACTCTTCTATAAAATATAAGTGCTCTTTGCTATGGTTTCCTTTGCTTGTGTATTTATTTCCGCTATGTATTAAATTATTATATCTGAGATTTGTACTTATAATATGCATGCTTTCTAGTTAATGTTGTGCATGGTATATTGTGCATGTCTTTTATGTTGTAGTATGAATATTGATCGTTGCATGTATGTATTTCATGCTTCTTTATTAATTAATTGTTATCAATAATTCAAAATCAACCAAGAAATACATTCTTGGTGTGGCATGCCCGACCTGTGAGAGGCTGGATACGTTACAATTTGAGAAGCAATTTGTTGGGAGTCATAATTTTCAATTGATCATAATTTTAACCATTTATTTTGTTTTTAAACATATTTAAAAAAATATAAATTATTGGTTGAATTGAATCGAGAGAGCGAGGAGGGTCTGGAGCAACTGCAAGCTAGGGTTTGGTAGTCGCATCCACAACAGAGGAACATGAGTACCAAGGGGGGCTGTAATGGAAACCCCTCATACAAGAAGGTAGTGGTAGACAGAGGGAAAGGCCCACGAGGCGTAGGTTTCAAGGCACCAATGACAAGCACCTCGGGATCAGAACCGAAAAAGAGTCAGGAAAGCAACCAGGGAAAAAGCGATGGCACGGGGGAAGAAGCTAGATAAACTTAGAAAGTTGCGCAAGAAACGACGAGCCCCAATGGGGCAGAAGGGCGCAACCCATGTAAACCAGAAACAACAATGATACCCAAGGTAATACTAGAAGATCTGCAAACACAACTCTATAGGGACTAGATGAAGACGCATGCGCTAATCTGCAAGTTTATGGGTTTGTGGCCCACAGAAAGAACGCTACGCAACTAGATTAAATATCAATGGAAGCCAAGTGGAGAAGTGAAACTCTACTTGGGCTTGAAAAGCTTCTTTAGAACAATATTCATGAACTTGGAAGATAGAGATAAGGTCTTTGAGGGTGGGGGGGCTTACTTCCACTCCTCAGCAGGACTGTACATATGATCATGGAAGGAAAAATTCTTCCCAGAGAAAGAAACTTTAAAAAATGTACCTGTTTGGCTGAGACTTTACTCCTTGCTTTTAGATTACTGGCTACCTTCCACCTTTGAAGCAATAGGGAACAAACTGGGAAAATACGTGAAGACATCAGAAGCAACCCTAAAAGGGAGATATACATCCTATGCAAGAATTTGCATAGAGATGGATGTGTCACGGGCACTCCCAGAAGACATTAGCCTGGAATTCAGGGATGAGGAATGGATACAAAACATTGACTATGAGAAGATCCCTTTTAGATGCAGAAGATGTCATGAACATTGACACATAATCAAAGAATGTCCCCTCATTAAAAAACAAGAAGCAGAAAACACCAAAATACAGTAGGATGAGGATGGGTTTATAAAGCCGAACCACAAAAACATAGCTAACAAGAAACAAAGTAAAACCCCAACAGGGAGCAATCCAGAGACCAGGAATAGAGCAGAAGGATGGGACAAGACCAACAAATGGGAAGAAGGAGGAAAGGAAAAGGTAAAAGCTAAAGAATCTAGGGAACAAGCAACAAATGAGTACATAGATAGCCCAAGAAAGAAGATGGGACAGGGGGGTAGCGCAACTCCTATGGACAGAGAAACCAGAGATGCCAACACCCCCATGTAGGAGGTAGACGGAGACGCGAAAATGACTGCAAGCGAGGTAGGAATGGAGGATCGTGATCTTAGAGACATAGTGGAAAGGGAAGGGATAGATATTCCGAACATACTGGAGAAATGGAAAAGGCAGGGCATAGACAATGCACCAGCGGAGCAACTAGACCACATCCAACACCTGTTCCTCCTAAGGGAGGAAGACAAATCCAGATGGATAAAGCACACACACGAGGAGATAGGACACCTAGGAATCAAAGTAGGTGAGGGACAACCACAACTCTCACCCAAGTAGACGAGAAGGAAAAAAGGTAGGAAATCAAACAACGTAGCTCTCTAGGAGCTAGGAGCTCTACTGATAAACTCAGGTAAGATAAAAAATCTCTTTCCCAACTCCCCCCCACATGTTTAAATGAATATTATAACATGGAATATAAGAGGCCTAAACAACCCATGAAAGCAGAGAATCCTTAAAAATATACTTAGGAAGGAACAACTAGACCTCTGTTTCATCCAAGAGACAAAATGCACTATAGATAGAATGGAAATAATCAACAAAAAACAATGGAGCAAGTACAAGATGCTGGCTGTCGAAGAACAACAGATGGCAGGAGGTATCCTCACCTTGTGGAACTCACAAGTGATGAGCCTAATAATAGTCGAGGCTACCGGGCACACACTTTCGGTTAACATGCAAATCATTGGTAATATAGAGATGATTATGTGCACTAATGTGTATGGACCCCATTTAGAGGAAAAAAGAAGAATTCTTCTAGACTTAGAAGACCTAAAATCCCGCTCCAACAACCTCCACTAGATCCTGGCAGGGGACTTCAACATCATCACACCACTTGTGGAGAAAAAAGGAGGCACCAGGAGGTTGGATAGAGAAGCGGAAGAATTCTCAACGTTCATAGACACAACGAAGATGGTGGACATCAGAACCAATAATAGACAGTTCACTTGGAACAATAAACGGATAAATCAACATCAGGTAGTGACAAGACTAGATATATTCCTGGTGTCGGAGTCCATCATTATGCAACGGTTAACCTTAGACTGCAACATCCTTCCCTGGGGGGGTTTTGATCATTGGCCAGTCCAACTAGAAGCAGACTTCCCAACCTCCCCAAAGAATAGATCCTTTAGATTTGAGAAAGTCTGGATAGAACACCCCACCTTCAAGGAGAACATTAACCAGTGGTGGCGGGAGGAACAACTACAACAAGGGACAATGATGTTCAAACTGTATAAGAAACTAAAGTACATCAAATATAAGCTCAAGGAGTGGAACAAGAAAATATTTGGCAACATAAACCAACAAAAGAAAAATATTAAAAACAGAATGAGAAAACTTCAGGAAGTATGCATAACAAAGGGCTATACAGAGGATCGAAGAAAGGAAGAGATCCAAATGACCCAGGAGTGGGAGGCAAGATGCCAACAGGAAGAAATTCTATGGTGCCAAAAGTCCCAAATGAGATAGCTAAAGGAAGGAGAGAGGAGCACCAAGTTTTTTCATAGAACAACCATTGCCAGAAGAGCCCATAAAAGTAAGGATCAAGATGGGATTGATAGAGAATCCCACAAGGATATTGAAAATACTCTGGTAAGTCACTTCCATGGGATAGCCCAAGAACCCAACAAAGACCAAATAGAGGCCATCTAAAGGATAACTTAGCACATCCCCCATCTAGTCACCGAGGAACAAAATAAAAACCTAAACAAACCCATTGCTAAGGAGGAAATTGATCAAGTGAGCCAGGAGATGCCCAATGGGAAAGCCCCAGGTCCATATGGTTTCAGAATGGAACTCTTCAAAGCCTGTTGGAAAGTGGTCAAACATGATGTTTATAGGGTGGTGGAGGACTCTTGACGATCGACCTCCATCCTAAAAGTGCTAAATCCCACAATCATTACTCTAATCCCCAAAGAAAATGAAGTAAGGGTCCTCGACCGGTACAGAACCATAGCTTTATGAAATGTGGTTTACAAGATAATTTCCAAAGTCATAGTCAATAGATTGAAACCCCTCCTACCCACACTGATTTCACAAGAATAGGCATGCTTCTTGGAAGGATGACAAATCATGGACAACATCATCCATGCCCATGAGCTAATCCACACCTTGAAAATCCATAGAAGAGGGGGGATGATAATACAACTTGACCTAACAAAAGCCTATGACAAAATTAGTTGGAACTACATGGTCAAGAATTTGGAAGCCTTTGGTTTCACCCAACACTGGATCAACTAGATTGTCAGCCTAGTATCAATGACAAGTTACTTGCTCCTAATAAATGTAGCCCTAGGCAAACCCTTCTAGCCTACTAGAGGCATCAGACAAGGAGACCCTCTATCCCCCTTCCTGTTCATCCTAATGATGGAAGGTCTCAGTTGAAGCATAAAATGCACAACAACAGTAGGAGAAATAAGAGGCCTCAAACCTTTCAAAAACTGCCCTACTTCACACCAACAGTTCATGGATGACACCTTACTCCATGGCATACCAACGGTCAAGGAAGCAAAAGCCTTTAAAATAATCTTAGAAGAGTTTAGGGAAGCCTTGGGAGCTGAGATCAATCATTCCAAATCTATGATCTACTTTTTCAACACCAACCCTGCAATCCAAAGAAACCTGGCAAATATTTTGGGTTTTGAGCACAAAACACTCCCAACCAAATACTTTGGCATCCCACTGATGGACAGAGCATACTGTTATTGCTCAGTTTGTAGTTTAGGTCATAGGCTAGAAGATAAGGGTCAAACTGGCGTAACAGGGACCTACCCCACCCAATGTCACCACAATGGGGAGGCCCTTTCTATTTAGGGTGGCTAAGCCCGAGGGAGACGTCCCTGGCAATATGGGGTTTGAAAAGAAAAGGCTCAAGGGATTAAGGCTAGTTTCCCCTTCACAGATTACCGCCAAGAAGATAGTCAAATGAAGAATAACCACAGGAAAAGCACCTGCTTGCGAGACAAGGCAACAATGAAACTAGTACATGCAATAGTGGTTAATACTTCATAAATTAATGAGTATCAAAATTTAATGTATATGAGCATATACAACAGTAATTATTGACGAAGTCAATGATTCCAATTATGACAATAGATATATAATGTTACTTGTCAATAAACACTAGAATAAGACAACATCTAATGAAAATGATCAATCCTTAATTTAATTCAATGCATTAAATGTCATTAATTGCTCATATACAATGGAGTGTTGCGTCAATATCCTAGGGATGAAGTCAACCTCCTTTAGGGTTAGTATAATAGACAAAGAAAGCCAACGTTTTGCTAATCAGTCAATGAATATCATCAATCTATCAATGTCTATCACAAGATGACCAAGCCAACAGTATTTTCTATCAACATTAACTCAGATAAGGCATGATGTCATCATCAATTGCTAAATCAGTAGGGTTACTGCGTCAAGTATGACATCAGCCCTAGTTAGAGACGTTAGGGTTAGTTAGGGTTTCAAATTTGAGAATTTAAAAATTGATTTTGCACAACAAGCTCAACGTTGGAGAGAAAACTAGTGCCTTAGGGTAATATGGAGTCCAAAGTAAGGGCAAAATCTCAGGAGGATCAAAATTTAAAGACTAGAAGGTTAGGTTCTATGGTGCTGCAATGGCAGGGGCCTAGAATCAAAACCCTAAGGGAAGGAGGCTCATTCCGGTGTTGCTTAAGCAAGGCCTCATGCTCCTTCCTCTTTCTTTAAATATTCTTGGCAAAACTGCTAGCTTCAAAGTACAAGTCTAAGGGAGAAAAGTGTTGCAAGGGGACAAGGCTTTTCAAACCCTAGAAGGTTAAAACCCTAGGTGTAGAATTAACTAGGCCTAGGACATCTCCTCTATTCAACCCATACTTCAATGCTAACTCAGAAAAAGAAAGACAAGTGTAGCAACAACTAGGCTATATCTTTCTTAATCAATGGCTAAACGAAGTTTCTTAAGCATGGGGACATATAGCAAGGACCTACTTGTGTGCTTGCTACCTAGGGTTTCAAGATTTAGCAATATAATAACAATACAATAGCAAATGTAAGAGATTGAACCTACAACCATTCATTTAAGAAGTTTTGCATGAAAAATCCACTTACATATCATGAAGAATGCATCATCAAATCCTAGTTGTAAACCTTCCAATGAAAGAAACACCATACATGCCAAGAAGAATCCTCCAACAAGAGTTGCGCCTCACTTCCAAGACCAAAATTGCCAAGACAAATGCTAAAAGATGATCTCTCACAAGAGAGTGAGTTCTTATATGTTTAAAATGAGGCAAAACGTCCTCTATTTATACCAATCTATGACCTTTAAATTAATTTTAAGGTCATTAAAACAACGGACAAGGTTGACTACAAAATTTACACTGTTTTTACACTAATTGCCAGAAAAATGTCATAAAATGAGCTAAAAGAGGGACGTCAAGCCCTTCTGAGGGAGACGTTGGCCCTTTTTGGGCAAGCACAACATCCATAAAACCAAACGTTGGCCCCTTCAGGGCTCCTCCAAGCTGCCACATGTTCCAAATGATCTCAGCACCCTGCCACACGCTCCAGACAACATCCAGCTCTCTCAGGTGACGTCTTGCCTATCAAAGGCAAACGTCCCATCTGCAGTGGGTGATTCCCCCTAGGCCGAGCTTTGCCAAAGTGTCCTGGGTGAAACATCCTTCTTTCCTCTCGTGCAATGGCTCATCACAACATTGCCCCGTCTCTGCCATCCCAACATCGATCTGATGGGCTCTTCAGCCCCATGGAGCTTCGAGCTAATCATATCCCCATGTGTACCGGTCCACTGGTACCTGTCCGTCGGGTATGGTCCTGCACATCAAAAACTACGCCCTCCATAGGCTCATCAGTCCTCGGGATCATAGCAATGTCAATCATATTTCATCATTAAAATTATCAAATACATGCATAAAATCCCTAGCATATCATCTAAGAGCTCAAAGACATTACACATATCTACTATACAAAGTCGAAGAAATAGACAGAACAACCTATTGGGCCAGTATCCATAAGAGAAGGAAAGTTTCCACAGAAGATCATTCAAGCCATGTACATGAAGTGATGTGGTTTAGGGATGTCTAGCCACAGCAAGACCAGGGGTAGGTGTTTTCGTGGGTGCCTTTGTAGGAGGTGAGTTGTACC
>JASDQU010738270.1:180859-197937 GCA_032191745.1 Picea mariana
TTGTCCAATGTTGTACATATACTTAATAAATAATTATTTTTTCAAAATATTTAAATTACTGTTAATGTTTTTCAAAATATTTAACTTACTGTTAATTTTTTTCAAAATATTTAACTTACTGTTATCACACATGTAATTAGCTAACTAATTCTACTTCTTTTTGTCTAGCTATAACAAAATGCGATTTTTCAATCTTAGTTTATACCTAATTTTTGAGTTTTAATCACCCAACGGTGGTTACTAAGCTGAGAACCACGTCTCATATTTTTTTACAAGGATTTGCAGAAATGACACAAAATAAATTCCGAGATAGAAAACACTATTATCGTGAAATAAAAAACTCTATTAATGTCACCCCTATCCATATCACCACTTTAAATCAGAATGGTGCATGGATGAGCTTCTACTTATGGTCGAATCTAAGCAAATCATTATTCCAGTGGGAAAGATGTTGAGAGAATGAGAGAACAATGTTACCAGCATTTAACAGGTTGTGGGTGAAGTTGAAAGAGCTTTTATGTTTTTTTTAAACACAATTTTGGTGTTTTTTATATATTTTATTCTCCTACATATTGGGTTGGACAAGGTGTTTCCCAATTTCTCGCTTTTATTTTTTATATATTTTAGTCCCCTGCATATTGTATTGGGTTGGGCAAGGCGTTTTCCAATTTCACACTTCTAATTTTAATGGAAAAAATTTTGGGTTTCCAATTTATGATTATGATTATTAGTGGAAGAGATCTTTATGTTATAAAATATTTTTATACTAATAATATATAGCCATTTTCTACATATAATTTAAATATTTTTCTTAAAATTATCTAAATCAATAGGAATTTTGGATGTTGGTGACTTTTTAAAGACGATAGGCTTACATGGAGATCAAATTAATCCCTCCATTTATCTCCCTTGAATTATGGAGATCAAATTAATCCAACCATGTATCTCCCTTTATTGGGCATGTTATCGCACAATTTGTACTTTGATGGAAGGGAAAAGGAAAATGAAGACAAAAATGTGTAACGGAAGACTATCCTATCATTGTCACCTCAATAGGATGTCTCTTTCTATTTAGGGTGGTAGGCCCAGGGGAGATGTCTTTGGTGACCTAGGGTTTTAAGAAGGCAAAGGATTAAGGCCAAGTAGAAGTTTCCCTCTCACAAGTCACCACCGATCAAAAAGTCCAGCTAAACAACCAATAAAGATAATAAGAACCATAAATGTACCTGCCCGGAACAAAGCAACATGAAACTATATTTGCAAGGTCACTTGTTGGTTAGTACTTCATATAATCGTAGACTTTCTCAATAAAATCAAATTGACTAATATATTGACGGAGTAAGCAAAGATGTGTAGTAGCAATAATCACCATACAATACTTCACAATAAATGCTTTAAAGAAGCTTCAAAATGAGCAAGAATGATTTATCATCAATGTCATAATACCAACATTCATCAGAAGCAAAAACTACTATGCAGTAGCCAATCTTTCAATTGCTTAAAGAAGCTTAAAATGTTGCAAAGTATAATTATAGCTCCAATGGATAATAGAAACGTTTAGAATAGCAGGTCAATTTAAACTAGGGTTAGAAGGTTTTAGTGGTTGTTCAAATATTTTGAAGGTTGTGATCAAAGCACTCAAGAAAGAAGTCTTAGACTAGTGCATTCATAGGGAAAATGGATTCAAAAGTAGCGGAAAAAATTTAAGGAACAAGATGATAATAGTAGGGCCAAATACAAGAGGAATTTGATGGATGAAGTGTTGGTAAGCCAAGGCTTCAACCATCAAACCCTAGGGGAAAACAACTACTAAGGTGTAGGTAACCCTAGGCCTTAATAGTTTTCCTCCTTCTTTAGCTAAATGAAAAAGTAAAAATGGCTAGGATGAAGAACAAGAGATAGGGTGTTGCAATGGAAAGGCCCTGCAATCAATTCAACAGAGAAAATGAATCCCTGGCATAATCTAGTAGGTAGAAAGAAATTAAAACAAGGACATCATTATGTGCTTGTTTCCTAGGGTTTTTTCCAGCAATTTCATTAACAAAATGCAAGTAAAACACTATAACCATTCAAGTAAGAGAAGGATTGCAGAAATTCACTTACATTCACCAAGTATTTATCAAGCCAAACCCCAATTATAAACCATCCACTAAGAAAAATGCCAAAGATCACCAAAATAAGCCTCCTTCAACAAGTGTGCACTAGTAATTTCACCCAAAACCCTAAGAAGGGCACAAAATTTAGACCTCACACATGTGTGAATGAAAGATGATGAGAAAAAGAGAGTTTTAGCTCTCTACTTATACAATAGCGATGACCTTAATTTTACTTTTAGGTCACAAAAGGCCGACATGGCCAATTTTACATCAAAATATTGTCTTACATTAAATGTCATAATTAAAACCCTAATCAAGCATAAAAGGTGATGCCATGCCCTTTTAGGGTGACGTTACGCCCTTTTAGGGAAACGTTGGGCTCTTGGAGCAAAACGTTAGGCCTCCTTTGGCCTTCAGAGCCTGCCACACGTGCCACTTGGCACATAACCGCCTCCCAAAACATCCATAAGCATTGGATGATGTCATAGGTGTCCTGGGTGATGTCATGGGCCTTCCAAGGCCTACATCATGGTGGAAAGGGCATAACCCCCCTGGGTACGGGTCTGCGAAGCTGCCTCTGGTGGAACATCCTTCTCTTATCCGTTGCAAATCCTATGATCTATCTCTGCCCCTTGTTGGGGTCTCAGCATCCATCTAGTGGGATTTCAATCCCATGGAAGTCTGAACTAATCATCTCCCCATGTGTACCTGTCCATAAGGGTACCTGTCCATCGAGTATGGTCCTGCACATCAACAGATACTCCCTCCATGGGCTCATAAGTCACAGGGATCATAGCAATGTCAATCACATTTAATCATCAAGTTATTAAACATGTGCATAAAACCCCTTTTACCCAGACAAGTGCTCAAAGACATTATACTAATCTACAAGCCAAGTTTGGAGGAAACGGTAGGATGTACTATAGGGATAATGTGGGGTGTTCCTAGGAGAGATCAAATCCAAACCATGTGAGTGGATGAAGTGGCTAAGGGATGTCTAGGCAAGGGGTTTAGTGATAGTAAGGAAATGTATGGCTTGCATGTGGGTGCCTCTGTAGAGGGTGAGCTGCACCTGTCATGGATGCAAATGTTTCCAAGCCCATTTATGCTTTTTGTCTTTATTTTATTGTTTTTTTTTCTTCAAGAAGCTAGTTAGGGGACACTTCCCTGGCATGGTGACCAGTGGTGGCAATGTTACCCACAAGAATTTCATGGAAATGAGAAGGTTGTCTCGTCATGAGACCCCCGTTCTCTTGGATATGCCACCAAGAGCCACTACCCTGGCGTGGTGACCACCTGCTAGTAGTGTCATACTGCTACATGCTCATGGACCTAATAGGTTGGCTCGTGATGAGACCCCCATTCCTCCAACTAGGTTTTGTTTTATTATTTTTATGGGTCCGTCTATTTCTTACTAAGAATATTTTTACTTCTTTCTCGGGAATCTCTGGGCGAAGCATCTCAAGGTTTCATTCTTTGGATTCTATCTTTTTCCATCTACTTTTACCCTCTAGGCCTTTAGCCCCTTCTTCCCACAAGGTAAGGTACAACCCTTAAATATTTGGCCAACCCAATGCTCGGACCAGTGTAATGGGATGGATGAGCGGGAGAAAGATGGAAAGTGGTAAGTATGGTGGGAGCGAACGATGGCTTCTCATGGATCCCCCCAATGGAAACTCAAAACCTATGGGCACAAGCTTACTAGGGCATCCTGTCATCCCCCCCAAATATGGTCAAGTGGATAGGTATAAGATCCAAGCACCCGTTAGAAACAAAAAAAATTGACTACACATATTAAAAGGTTTTGAGGATCAGAGTGACACATACCATGATACCCAGACTCATTACCTCATGGAGCAAGATCCACTTATGCTATAGGACCAGGCTGAGGTGATGGATGTTGATGTCGCTGACAAAGTGGAGACGTTGAAGAATGAAAATATGGGTCCTCCAGGGCCATGATCAAGTCGATCTGGCTCTTGGTACTCCATGTCTAGGACCTTTGGGCATCGAGACATAATCTCCTTAGTTATCCCTAAACTAGGGGATAATAGGGCCTCTCACAATCGTCAAGGTTACATAATTTTTGCAATCATGGTCTACTACTACATTATTATGGGTTTGATATTTCTCTGTTCCATCGAGCATTTCTGAGTCATCTTCTATTGGTTGTGTGTTATCTTCTATTTGTTGTGTGTCACATGCATTTCTGAGTCATCTCCTTTTGGTTTTGTGTCACACATACAATTTCTTATTTGCACTTTTCAAAACAAAGAGGTAATTTTGATCTTTTAAATTAGGGTTGACCACCTCCTTGTAGTATCTTAATTTCCTTTTATCCACTAATTTTTTTATCACACCACATATTTTCCTTAAATTTGGAAGTGGTAATATTTGTAATAAATTACCGATGTTCTGCATACTGGCTTCTTCTTGTATTCCACAATGATTTAGCCAAGATTTGGAATCTTTATGTTATCCCCGCTTGAGTTGTTGGTGGTTTTGGCTAGAGTTTGAAGCAATTTTGGGGAGCCTCTTGTCATCCATTTTGTTTATCTTGTTCTTGTACATTAGATACCTACTCATAGCAATGCTCTCAATGGGGGGGAGGTTTGCTTCTATGAGGAGTATATGATATGATGTATTGCTCTTAATTTTGAGATTATAAGTTATAAAATTCTTTTGGATTTGTTCTATCTTTCTCCAAGATTATCTAGATATATTGCGACCCCAAAATTCACATCCATATAAGATAAAGGTCAGCTGATTTACAATTGTTTTCGAGCCCATAATAATCTTTCCACCCTCCATTTATAAATTTTTCAATGTTATAGTTCCAATTGAGCTTGTGGTGGATATTGATTCCAAGATACTTGTATGAAGGAACTTCCTCCAAGCTATTGTTGTCATAAAAAAAGTATCATAGGTGATCCTTTTGGATTTAATTATTATAACCTTTGTTTTGTCAGTGTTCACAGCCATGCCCATGCTAGAGAAGAATTCCTTGAGGGTTATAAGTTGTTGACTTAGGTCATAGGGACTCTTCGCCATAAGAACATCAACATAAAGGAGGAGGAGGATGACTATACTAGCAAGAGTCAGGCCAACACAACTTATGTCCTCCAAACAATCTTTTAACTTATCAATATATATGTCAAAAAGGGTAGGGGATAACCTTGCTTGACTCCTATATTACAAATAATTTCTTCCGACCAGGGCTCAATGTTCCTAAACTTGGAAATAACTTTCTCATATAGCCTTACTGTAGCAACTCTCAACTTGAAAGGGTCTTTAAGCTCTTCTAACCTATTCCAAAGGCTATTCCTAGGAACAGTGTCAAAATCTTTTCTAAAATAAACAAAACAACAAAGGAGATTGGATTTATCATTATGACACTCCTATGCAATGATCCTAAAGGTAACAAGGTGGTCCATAGCCGAATGGTAGCCTCTAAACATAGCCTGGGCTCTAGCTCTTTTTCCATGGCTTTCTATCCATATGTCGATCTTATTTTCCAAAATAATTCCATATAGCTTAGTTAAAATGGGGCTGATCATAATGATCCTATAATTAGAGGGATTTATTTTATCCCCACTTTTAAAAATAGGTACAATGAGGCTTTGAGTCCAAGGATTTGTGAAGCCTTGCTGGATGGGTAAATTGAAGAGATTATGTATGTGAGGGATGAGGATAGGTCCTCCAATTTTTAATATTTCAACATGGTAACCTTTGATGTCCTTATCTTTTTCTTTTGAGAGCCACTTAACCCAAAACATAATTTCTTATGTAGAAAACACTTCATCCTTTGTAGAGTTGTTTGACATGTTTTCCATGACATTAGGGTACACATACATATTTTTAAGGTAGAAATTCCTGTCCTTCAAGAGAATCTTATTATTTTATTTAGTTTTACGAGTTAGAATTTGCCTCTAGAATTTCTTAGGATCTATCTTAAATAGGTGCAAAAGCTTCGCTTTCTTTCTATGTATATTGTCTCCTTTTTTCTCTCGTTTAGTTAAGGTTTTGTATCTATTTATCTTATCAAATTTTAAATATGTATTAAAAGCATCCCTAATGGATTTTCTAGCTATTTTACATTCATTACTGTACCAAGGGTTACTTATAATGTTTTTCTTTTTATGTAGCACATCAATAGAGAAATTGTTAAGTGAAGTATAGAGAAGGTTGATGTAAAATTGTGATAGTTAGCTTCTATATTGTTTTGATACAATATGAGTTTTAAAGCATTTCTTAATTCTTTTAAGAAGAGATTGACTTTTTGTTTGTTAAAAATAAAATGCCTTTGGATGTTAGAGTGCTCGTCTATAGATATTTTGTGCATGGAAAAGTTAAGAGTTAAGGTTAGAGGTCTATGATCAGAGTTAGGTTCGTGGTCATCTAAAATATCAAAGTTTACTATTTGGTCATATATGGTGATATCCAATATTACATAATCAATGACATTGCTACCCAACCCATGAATACAAGTCATATTTTTATAATTTGGCCACTTCTTTAGACCATTGCAAATTATTAAATATTGAGAATACAAAGCTTGATTAACTCAGTACCAAACAAATTCTTGATCATGTCTTTAGAGTTTCTTTTGTAACTGTTAGCTAAGACAAGGTCCTCATCTAGTCAAAGAGGATTAGGGTTGGAGTCATTACTTAAAATAATAGATTGATTGGTTGTAGTTTTAGAATTAAAGTCTCCTAACATGAGGATACTATGTCCTTCGTTTTCCATATTGTAGATATCTTGCTCTAAGCTTTTGTAGGGACAATTCTTATCTAGATATTTTATTGTATAAAAAATAGAGTTAATAGGTGCAAAATAACATATTGTTATATATATCTTCTTAGTGTTAATATAAAATATCTTCAACAATATGTACTAATTGAGAGGATCGTTCTTATGAAGTCGGATGTGAGGAGAAATATTTGTTTTTATGTAACATGTTATGCCTCCAATACCTCTATAAGAGGACTTCTTGTTCCAAGTGGACCACAAAACAAATCCTTCGATATTAGGGACCTTACATTCTTCACGCTCCTAAGTTTCAACCAACAGAATAATGTCAATGTCACTCAACATCTAGCTGAGTAAAGGCCCTTTACTCCATGGAAAACCATGACAGTTCTAAAAGAGGATCCAGAGTGTCCCGAATTGCTATTTATCATTATCATTTTGGTCTCTATCCCTGATAATAGCTTTTCGGTTCCTAATTATTGCTCATTTTCCTTCATTTCTAGCTTCCTTTACCTTTCGAACCTCCTTCCTTAATTTAGCTTGACCTTCTGGTATGAGGTCTTCATTTATAAATATTCCAGGCCCTTTTAAGCTCAGAGTTTTATGAAGTATGTCATATTTAAGGCCATTAGAGCTTACCATAACCCAAATCAACCTATCTTTATGTTCAATTGTTTTTCCCCACCTTTTTGCTTCTATAAGGCCAATTGTTTCAATTTGTGATTTGTTTTTTAATTCTTCCTTGACTATGGCTAAAGTGTCCTCATCTTTCAATTCTTGTATACCAAAAATTATGAGGTTCAAGGCTCTTTTGTTATGCTCATGGGGTATAACTCTATGAGCTTATTCATTTCTTCTTTGATAGGTTTTCTATCCAATTTGTGTTCCATGTTATTTAGGGCCAAATGGTTAATTAGCTTATCTTCTAACTCTCTAATTTTGTCCCTAAGATTGCTATTTTCATCCACCTCTTCTTCCTTCGTTGATTGTTTTTGTTCTTGGTTGTTTTTTTTCTATTGCTTGTACTATAGCCTCTATATTGTGTAGCTGAGTCTGAAACCCTAGTAGTTTATTGTCCCTCTGTCTCTCAATAATGTCTTCGAAGGATCTAAATTTATTATCAAGCATTTCTATTAACTCGCTTCTAAGCATTGTAACTAATTCACTTTGAAGTTTGACTTCTCTCTCTTCTCTAGGTTTTTCTATATATTCTGTATATTCATCCAAACTATCTAGGGTTACTTTGTTAGGCCTTCCTCTATTAGATTTAGGTGTCCACGGTGAATTATTCATATTGAAAAGAAAAACAAAGATTCACAACACCGGAAAGATAATAGTCACCACCGTAGAAATAATGTTCACTACAGATATAATATTCATTGATGTATGTATTCATTGTAGAGATAATATTCACTTGGTAGATATATTCACCACCGTATGTATTCACTGCAGTATGTATTCACCCCAGAGATAATATTCATCGAAGAGATATATTCCCACCTTATGTATTCACCGCAAAGTTTATAAGACAATTTTTTTCATGGGAAGAAAGTATATATATATATATATATATATGAATGAATAACAACCAATCTAGATCCGATCTATCAAGTGTCGATAGGGATCAAATCTTTCGAGGTGCAAAGCTTTAACCTTTCCTCAAGTTTTACAATCTAAAATAGGTTTGCACCTCGAGCTATTTGATCCTTCTCAACTCTTCATAGATCCAAAATTAAAATAAATCTAGATTAATAATATATTAAATAAAATTCATAATTTTCTAAATTTAAAATTTGAAATGATTAAATTCAATAACAAAAGGAGGATTTTTTTATTAATAAACTAATTAATTTTTATAAAAAATTCAAATTTACTATTAATATAAAATATTCTCGTATCCTAAATTTATCTAACTCAATTACATCTTATATTTTAAAGAATGATACATAAAACATTTTAATATATTTATATACATTTTTGAAATTAATTTTCAAATAATTTAATATCAAAAATATTTCTCATAAATTTAAATTTAGTACTCTAAATTGTACTTTAAATTAACCATGTCTATTTTGTTAAGAAAAAATAATTTAGCACTCCGTTATTCTATTTATAGAATATTATATTATAAATCATCTCATCATTTCATTTTATTTCCTTTATGATTATTATTAATAAATTCCAAAGTTACAATTTTATATTCCCATATCATTTACAAGTTATACTCGTACAAATTTAAGAATTAGAGTCTATATTTATAAGTTTTTTTAGCCTTCTCCTTAACATGAAATTATGTTAAATTGTTCTTACTTTATGTTGTCTTCGTGCAGTTTGTTTTTCTCTTCAAACGATTAGAAGAGTTCATGCTAACTTGCATGAATTGAGTAAAATAATGATATGGCCTCAACCTAGTCATAACATGTTAAAAACGACGTTTGGATCACAAACTATCGTATGTTTTGTTAAACGGTGACAACAAACTCAGCGATTAGGCGACGGTCATTCTTCCACAGATTTTGCAATGATATGGATTGATTCCTATAATCTGGGTGTTGTTGAAACAAACAACCACAAATAGAATTAGATTGGTATGGAATTGAAACTGTGAGAGGAAGATTATCAATTCATGTATTCAATGAGATGTAGAGTGTGAGATGATGTAACTTTTCATGTGAATAATAAGAAAATTGATACCTCTGTTTGGTGGAAGTAGCCCAACGATTAAGTGAACCACGTAAATTTTCAAGTTTTATGTATGATCTGTTTCTATATTAATTTCGTTGCATATTAATTTATGTTTTGGTGGCTACAACGTTAACAATTGGTATCAGAGTGTTGTCGAGGAGCAAAATCTCTGCACAGGGAATGGAGGGTGTCATTCTTTAAAGGCAGCACGGATCTGATAGAGGGAGCATTGTTTCCAAGTCAACACTAGGTGCCCCTAGTGAAGGGAGTGTTGATCTCCCTCTGGACTTACGAAATTTTCATATTTACACATCAATGTTGGGTCTCTATACATAGAGCGCGTCGATCCTATAGAATTACTGAATTGGTATCATCTTCCAATACAAAATATTTGACAAATCATCTTCCAATATCAAATATTTGATAAGAGGTGTGAATGGTTTGTATGGTATGAGTATCCGATCACCTTCAAAATTTTCAAGATAAAAGGTATGTATGGATAGACAAACTCTATGGTATTTGATCACCTTCAAAAGTTTCAAGATAAAAGGTATATATGGAATTAAATATTAATTTTTTAAAGAGTTGAACTTTTGTGGATGTGGTAAAAGGTGTAATTAAGGTATAAAATATTTTTTAAATGTTTTTAAAACCTTTTCACCATTAGTTTTGGGTTTAATCTTCAAGTATAAGATTTTTTTCATATAAAGGGCTTGGTTTTATAAGCAGTGGTTTTGGAATTTTTTCTTTTGCTAATGACGAAAACTCAAAGTGCTAAGTTTGAAATCGAGAAGTTCAATGGAAAAAACAATTTTGAGATCTGGAAGGTGAAGATGCACAATTTGCTTGTGTAACAAGGAGTGGTGAAGGCACTTTTGGGAAAATCAAAGAAACCCGCGACCATTTCAAATGAAGAGTGGGAACGATGCGAGAGCAGTGAGTGCCATACGTCTGTGTTTGGTCGATGATGTTCTGTTCAACATTATCTCACAGAAGACAACAGTTAGTTTGTGGACGAAGCTGGAAATCTTGCTGAAAAGACAATTGTACAGTTTGTGCATGAAGGAAGGTACGAAAATAGCTGATCATTTAAATACCTTTAATACTCTTTTAGTCTAGTTGACTAGCATGGTAGTGAAATTCGAATATGAAGACAAGGATATTACATTATTGTGTTCTTTGCCCGAGTCATGGGATCACTTTGTTACCTCTATTAGTTTCAGTTCAACAGAAAGTATTGAGTTTGATGTTATTGTTGGAGCTTTACTGTCTGAGGAAACAAGGAAGAAATCCAATCTAGAAACCTCTACATCTGAGGTGATGGTGGTCAGAGGAAGACCTAAAGAAAGAGGACATGTTCAGATGGATTTCTCTCGGTCAAAGTCGAAGGGAAAGAAGAGCAAAATTAAGTGTTGGTTTTGTGGAAAATCTAGACACCTGAAGAAGGATTGTTGGAAGCGACAACAAGCCTCCAAAGAAGACCCTCCAAAAGATATGAAGGAAGCAAATGCAACTGAAACAGGTTCAGCAACAAGTGCAGGTATGGTTGATGAATTTTTAACAATTGGTATCATTTCATGTTATGATCAACAATGGTTATTAGATTCTGGTGCTTCAAATCACATGTGTATTCATAGAAAATGGTTTATTACTTACCAGTCTATAGATGATGGAATTGTTTACATGGGAAATGATATATCATGTAAAGTTGTGGGAGTTGGTAGCATGCGAATTAAGATGTTTGATGGATCTGTTAAGATACTAACTTATGTGAGACATGAACCTGAGCTAAGGAAGAACCTAATCTCTTTGGGAGTCTTAGACACTAGAGAATATAAAAGTATTGTTCAAGGTGGAGTTATGAAGGTCTAAGAGAAATCCTATTTGCCATGAAGGCAAAGAAGGTTGGAAACATGTTTTTGTTAGAAGGAAGAACCAAGTCAAATCATGCGACATCTGTATCCAAGTATTACAGTGATTATGTTCAACTTTGTCATCAACGGTTAGGCCATATGAGAGAAATAGGATTGAAGGTATTATCTAATCACAAGTTACTTCCTAGTCTAAATTCTTTAAAGTTAGATTTCTGCAAGCATTGTATTTATGGAAAACAGAATAGGAAGAAATTTAAAACCAGAAAACACACTAGTGAGGGAATCCTTGACTAGATCCATTCTGATGTTTGGGGACCATCCCCTACTATTTCGTATGGAGGATCATCATATTTTGTTACTTTTATATATGATTTCTCTAGGAAGGTTTGGATCTATATGTTGAAAAGAAGGGCTGATGTGTTTATTGTTTTCAAGTAGTTTAGAGCTTTAGTCGAAAAGAGCACTGGTAGGTCCATTAAATGTTTAAGAATTGATAATGGTGGTGAATTTACGTCAATGGAATTTGAGAACTATTGCAAGGAGTTTGGGATTGATAGGCATAAAACCACTACCTATACTCCTCAGCAAAATGGAGTTGTTGAACACGTGAACATGACTCTTCTAGAGAAAGCAAGGAGTATGCTTAGTAACGCCAACTTGTAGCAGGAACTGTGGGCAGAAGTAGTAACTACAACTTTTTATCTAGTGAATCAATCACCATCAATAACAATAGAGTGCAATATTCTTGAAGAGGTATGGAAAGGTCACCCTTATAATTATTCTAATCTTAAAGTTTTTGGTTGTGAAGCATATTCTCTAATTCCGAAACATCAACGTTCTAAATTAGATCCAAAATAAAAAAGGCTTATCTTTGTTGGATATGGTGATGGTATTAAGGGGTACAAGTTGTGGGATCCTACTGCCCACAAGATAACCATTAACATAGATGTAATATTTGATGAATCATCTCTCATCAAATCAGATGTAGATGTTCAAATGAAACATGTAGAAGTACCTAGGTTTCAACAGATTCAGTTTGAAACTCGTTCAACTATAGATGAAAGTGAACATGAAGTTTCTGAAGAGGTTCCTACATAGGAAAATATGGATGATGATGACAATCAACAGATTGTGGATGAACCACAAACTTCCCTAAGGAGGTCTACACGGGTCAAAGTTCCTCCAAGAAGGTATGATGATTTTGTTTCATCAGTTTATTTAAACACTAATGATGATGAACCTTCATGCTATCAGGAAGATGTGGAGGGTTCTAACAGTGAAAAATGGAAAGAAGCAATGAAGGATGAAATGAATGCTTTAGTGAAGAATGCTACATGGGACCTGGTAGAACTTCCAAGAGACAAGAAAACTGCAGGTTGCAAGTGGGTCTACAAGCTGAAGAATGGTGTTGATGATAAGGTAGAAAGATACAAAGCAAGGCTGGTTGAGAAAGGATATTCTCAGAAAGAAGGTATTGAATTTCATGAGATTTTTTGACCAGTTGTTAAAATCGTTTCAATTCGATGTATGTTAGCATTGGTTGCATTACTTAATTTGGAGTTGGAGCAGCTAGATGTTAAGACTTCTTTCTTACATGGAGATTTGGATGAGGAGATTTACATGGAACAACCTAAAGGGTTCGTTCAGAATCAAAACAAGAAATTTGTTTGCAGCCTCAAGAAATCATTGTATGGTCTGAGGCAGTCGCCTAGACAATGGTACAAGAAATTTGACTCTTTCATGATGAGCCAGAATTATAACAGGAGTGAGTATGATCATTGTATCTACTTTAAGAAATTGAATAATGGCATATTCATTATCTTAGTATTGTATGTTGACGATATGATTTTAGCAAGCAAAAGCATAACTGAGATCAACAGGTTAAAGGCTCAAATGGCTAGGACGTTTGATATGAAAGATCCAGGAGCAGCAAAGTAGATTTTGGGCATGGAGATATTCAGAGACAAGAGGAATGGTAAGCTTTGGTTGTCACAACAGAAGTATGTCGAGAAAATACTTTTGAGGTTTGGTATGAACAGTGTGAAACCAATTTTTGTACCTTCCACTTCCCATTTTAATCTTTCTTCAAGTTTATCTCCTAGTACAAAAGAAGAAAAGGAACATATGTCTCGAATACCGTATGCTAATGCAGTAGGAAGTTCAATGTATGCGATGGTTAGTACTAGACCAAAAATTTCACATGCAGTTGGGGTTGTCAGCATATATATGGAAAATCCAGGTAAAGAGCACTGAGTAGTAGTGAAATGGGTGCTTCGATATCTGAGGGGCACAAGTGATTAATTTATCACCTATAAAAATGGTTGTGAGTTAGTCTATGGATATGTTGATTCTGATTTTGCAGGTGATTTGGACAAAATGAAGTCAACTTCAGGATATGTCTTTACTCTTACAGCTAGAGCTATAAGTTGGATGTCAAAGATATTGGGTATGTGTTATATTCTTTGCATGTGTGTGTGTGGGTGTGTCAGATTCGACAATTGCGTCTGATGACCCCAACTTCCTTCTCTCTTTGTGTCGTGTGCGTCAGGCACTTCTTAGGGGGGTCCTAGGGGGGGCTAGGTATGGCCCCCCCTGGTTACGCACAACGCCCCAAAATTGTTTTTTGGGTGTTTTTGCTATTTTTAGCGGTTTTCTAAATTAATCCTAGATTAAGGGATTAGGGTTTTGGTATCTACAGAATACCTAAAAACATTGTATATATTGTATGTTGAATGGTGAAATTAATACAATGAAGCGTTGAAAGGTTTTCTCCCGGTTAAGGGTTTCTGGTCTAAATCTCTGTGTACTATGTGTATGAGCCATTGATTAATTTCTATTTTTCTTAAGAATCTATATGCATTGCTTTACTTCACAGGTTTAAAACTTTCATGTGGTATCAGATCTCATTTTTGGCTTCAAGGGGATGCCTTTGTTGCTGATGGTTTTCCTCGATTTTGATAGATCAAGTTTATCTTGGGTCTATGATAAACCTCGGTTTAGTGAGAGCTTTTGTAGTGGAGATTCGAGTGTAGAAAGAGGAATGACGAGCTCTTCTAGAATCGAGATAGAGAAGTTCAACATTAAAAACTTTGAGATATGGAAACTCAAGATGGAGGACCTTCTTGTAGACAAAGAACAATGGATCGTTGTGGATCCTGGTACACAGCCTACTGGTACACAACCTACTGGCACACATTTGAATGGTACACAAACTACTAGTACACCACCTACTGGTATGTCGAAGGAATATTGGTAGAATTTGGACAGAAGAGCAAGGAGTACTATCTGACTCTGCCTGGAAGATTTGGTGTTGTTGAATGTCTCAGGAGAATATACAGCCAAGGAACTATGGGATAAGTTAGGGAATTTGTATCAATCAAAGTCCCTGGTAAACAAGTTATTTCTTTGAATGGACTTGTATCATATTAGGATGGAAGATGGAGATTCTATGACAGAACATCTAAATGGCTTTAATACTCTAGTAAGTCAACTTGTCTTTGTTAATATTATGACTGTAGAAGAATATAAGTGTATTACTTTTTTATGTTCGTATTATGATTGTAGAAGAAGATAAGTGTATTACTTTGTTATGTTCTTTGCCAGACTCTTGGGATAATCTGGTTGTAGCAATTGGTAGTACCACTCAATCTACAGTGAAGTATGAGGATGTAGTTGCATCCTTGTTATATGAAGAGATGAGGTGGAAAAACATGGATGGTCATAGCACATATGCTTTATTTGTAAGAGGTCGTACCCAAGACAGGAATCATGGTAAGTCTTCGAGGGGGAGATCTAAATATACATGTAGATCTAAGTCTCCAGGAAAACCTTTGAGGAAATGATGCAAGTGTGGTAAAACATGGCATTATAAGAAAGATTGCAAGTCTAAGAAGGTTGATAAACTAAATGGATCTGATAGTACCTCTTCCACAAAGGAGAAAACCTCCACTAAAGAAGGAGGTGATGTTTACCTGGAATCTATAGGTACACATGCAGACCATGATGTATGGTTGATCAACTCAAGTGCATCATACCATATGATTCCTCACAGGGTGTGGTTCTCTGAATATGAAAAATAAGATGGTGGTGATGTATTCCTAGGAGATGACTCAACAACCAAAATTATGGGATGTGGAAGGGTTAAGTTGCTGCTAAAAGATGGAAGGATTAGAAATCTCCCTGGGGTTTTTCACATTCCAAAACTAGCCAGGAGCCTAATATTTGTAAGCAAGTTGGATGATGTAGGAGTGGATAATGTATTGGGAAAGGGCACTTGCAAGATGGTACGAGGAGAAATGGTGTTGATGAGGGGAGTTCGGTGTGGAACTCTGAACAAGTTGTTGGGAAGCACTTATACTAATGGGTGTAACAATTATTTTGTCCCTGAGAAGAGAAATGAAGGAGACAAGACCAATAATGTCTCTGAAAAGAAGACCATGTTGTGGCATCAAAGACTGGGACATATTGGAGAAAAGGGCTTTCGAACACTACACAGTAAAGGTATAGTTGAAGGTATATCTAATTTCATTTTGGATTTTGATTTCTGTGAACATTGCATATATGGTAAACAAAATCGAGTACGATTCCCATCTAGTGCTACAAGAGCAAAGGGGATCTTAGAGTTGATACACAATGATGTGTTTGGACCTGTTCTTGTTCCATCCCTAGGTAAATATGTGTCTTATGTTTCATTCATAGATGATTTCTCAGGGAACACATGGATTTATTTTCTTAGAAAGAAATCTCAAGTATTTGATAAATTTAAAGAGTTTAAGGCTTTGGTAGAAAATTAGAAAGAGAAGAAAATAAAGGTATTGAGGACAGATAATGGTAGAGAATTCTACAGAAATGAATTTGAATAATTCTGTAAGAAGTGTGGCATAGCAAGGCAGAAGACTACTCCATACACACCTCAATAGAATGGAGTTGCAGAAAGGATGAACATGACACTGATGGAAAAAGAAAGGAGCATGCTCAGTGGTGCTGAGTTAGGACAGGAATTCTGGGCAGAGGCAGTGGGTACAACATGTTACCTGGTCAATCGATCACATTCATCAGCATTGGATGATAAAACTCCACACAAGGTATGGAATGGAAAGAAACCCTCACTTCAACATCTTAGAGTGTTTGGTTGTGATGCTTATGTACATGTTCCAAAGGAAAATAGGAGTAAGATGGATAAAAAGGTTGAAAAGTGTATCTTTATTGGTTATAAAGATGGTGTGAAAGGTTATAAGCTTTGGAACCCATAAACCAAGAAGATTGTTTACAGTCGAGATGTTGTTTTCAGAGAGGCAAAAGATGTTTCCAAACAGGAATTCCTACTAAGGCCAGAAGAAACTGAGAAAATAGAGTTGGATTTGGATGATGCAAAATCTGAATCATCTGAAGATGATGAATCAAAAGAATAATAACTTCATACCCCAGTATTGAGAAGATCAGTGACAAAAAGAAGACAACTAGAAAGGTATAGTCCACCTGATTTTTTTTCTAATTTTGCTTTATCTATTTCTGATGATGATCCCAGAACTGTCAGGGAAGCGGTGAATTCAGAGGATATTAAACTCTGGAAGAAGGCCATGGTTGAAGAAATGGATGCATTGGATAAGAATGAGGCATGGGATATAGTTGAGTTGCCAACTGGAAGAAAATATGTCGGTAGCAAATGGTT
>JASDQU010738271.1:0-28842 GCA_032191745.1 Picea mariana
CTGGGTTCCAAAGCTTATAACCTTTCACACCATCTTTATAACCAATAAAGATACACTTTTCAGCCTTTTTATCCAGCTTACTCCTATTTTGCTTTGGAGCATATACATAAGCATCACAACCAAACACTCTAAGATGTTGAAGAGAGGATTTCTTTGCAGACCATACCTCGTGTGGAGTTTTATCAAACCCACTGCCTCTGCCCAAAATTCTTGTCCTAACCCAACATTGCTGAGCATGCTCCTTGATTTTTCCATCAGTGTCCTGTTCATCCTTTCTGCAACTCCATTCGGCTGAGGAGTGTATGGAGTAGTATTCTTCCTTACTATACCACACTTCTTACAGAATTCTTCGAATTCATTTCCGCAGAATTTTCCACCATTATCTGTTCTCAATACGTTTATTTTCTTCTCTGTTTGATTTTCTACCAGAGCCTTAAACTCTTTAAATTTATCAAATAACTCAGATTTCTTTCTAAGAAAATAAATCCATGTGTTCCTTNTAGGTCCAAACACATCATTGTGTATCAATTCTAAGATCCCCTTTGCTCTTGTAGCACCAGATGGGAATCTTAATTGATTCTATTTACCATATATGCAATGTTCACAGAAATCAAAATCTAGAGTTCAATTAGACATACTTTCAACCATGCCTTTACCGTGTAGTGTTTGAAGGCCCTTTTCTCCAATCTGCCCCAGTCTTTGATGCGACAACATGGTCTTCTTTTCAAGGACGATATTGGTCTTGTCTTCTTTATTTGTTTGCTCAAGGACAATAGAACTGTTACACCCATTAGTATAAGTGCTTCCCAACAACTTGTACAGAGTTCCACACTGAAATCCCCTCATCAACACCATTGCCCCTCGTACCATCTTGCAAGTGTTCTTTCCAAATACAATATCCACTCCTGCATCATCCAACTTGCTTATAGATATTAGGCTCCTGGAAAGTTTTGGAATGTGCAAAACCCCAGGGAGTGTTCTAATCCTTCCATCTTTTAGCAACAACTTAACCCTTCCATGTCCCAAGATTTTTGATGTTGATTCATCTCCTAGGAATACATCACCACCATCATATTTTTCATATTCAGAGAACCACTCCCTGTGAGAATTCATATGGTATGATGCGCCTGATTTGATCAACCATACATTGCAGTCTGCATGTGTACTTGTAGATGCTATGTAAACATCACCTCCTTCTTCAGTGGAGGTTTTCGCCTCTGTGGAAGAGGTACTATCAGATCCCTTTGCTTTTTCAATCTTCTTAGACTTGCAATCTTTCTTATAAGGCCCTGTTTTACCACGCTTCCAACATTTCCTCAAAGATTTTCTTGGAGACATATATATACCTATAGATTTATATCTCCACCTCAAAGGCTTACCAGGGTTCCTGTCTTAGGTACACCCTCTTACAAATAAAGCATCTGTGTTATGTCCATCCATGATTTTTCGCCTCATCTCTTCATATAACAAGGATGCAACTACATCCTCATACTGAGTGGTACTACCTATTGCTACAACCAGATTATCCCAAGAGTCTAGCAAAGAACATAACAAAGTAATACACGTATCTTCTTCTACAATCGTAACATTAACAGAGCCAAGTTGACTTACCAGAGTATTAAAGGCATTCAGATGTTCTGTCATAGAATATCCATCTTCCATCCTAAGATGATATGACTTCTTTCGAAGAAACAACTTGTTTACCAGGGACTTTGATTGATACAAATTCCCCAACTTATCCCATAGTTCCTTGGCTGTAGATTTTCCTGAGACATTCAACAACACCAAATCTGCGAGGCAGAGTCAAATAGTACTCCTTTCTCTTTTGTCCAACTTCTCCCAATCTTCCTTCGACATACCAATAGTTGGTGTACTAGTAGTTTGTGTACTAGCAGGTTGTGTACCAGTAGCCTATGTGCTAGTAGACGGTGTACCAGGATCCACAACGATCCATTGTTCTTTGTCTAGAAGAAGGCCCTCCATCTTGAGCTTCCATAGCTCAATTTTTTTACCGTTGAACTTCTCTATCTCGATTCTAGATGAACTCACCATTCCTCTTTATATACTCGAATCTCCACTGCAAAAGCTCCCACTAAACCCAGGTTTATCACAGACCCAAGATAAACTTGATCTATCAAGAACGAGCCAAACCCTCAACAACAAAGGCATCCCTCTAAAGCCAAAAATGATCTCTGATACCACATGTAATTTTTAAACCTATGAAGTAAAGCGATGCATATAGATTCTTAAGAAAAACAAAATTTAATCAATGGCTCATTCACATAGTACACAAAGATATTACACTGGAAACCCTCAACCGTGAAAACCTTTCTTATATTCATTATATAAAATTTCACCATTCACTATACAATATATACAATGTTTTTAGGTATTTCGTAGATACCAAAACACTAATCCCTAAGATCGAGATTATTTTTAATAAACCGCTAAAAATAGCAAAATTCGCTAAAAATAACAAAAACCACCCAAAAATAAAATTTCGAGGCGCTGCCCTGGGCTACGCTTGGTGTCAAACGCTGTGTGTAACCAGGGGGGGGCATACCTGCCCGCCCCTGGGACCCCCCCCTAGGAAAGTGCCCAGCGCACACGACACGATCAGAGCACTACTATGAGGGATCGTCAGACACATTTGTCATATTTGATGCGCCCACACACTCACATGCAAAGAATATAACACATACCCAACAAAGGTAGGGAGCCAACTCCCAATCAGAGCCATCAACAACCTAAGTCTCAATATCATTGTCCTAGTGTTGACACGGATCACAGGGTCAGCCTCGTATCATCAGGGATCAAGGTCACTTATGTTATACTCGGTGGAGTGCTTGCAACCCATGGTTTATGGCTGGTGCACCTCACTACTGGTCAACATGAAGAGCCAACTAACATACTGCAAACATGGTAGAAAGAGGAACTTTGAGTTTGTGTCTATCTTATGTAGTTTTTTCTTCAAGCGAGTGTTGGGCCCGATATATGATCATCTTCATGATGTTATTATACACTTTTTTCCATATGTATATATGCGTTTTTATCTTTCAAAGGAGCTTTTTGAAGAATTTTATGGTAAAATGATATAATCGGCATGAGGTACGTATAATTCGTGTTTTGTGTTTCAATCAAGTTTAATTTATTATATTTTATGGTTTCCAAGAGTTAATTCGTGTTTTTATGCTATTACAGGGCAAAACGCACCATGTTTCTTGGTCTGACACTTGTTCTGGCATTTGATCCAACACTCGTTCTAGTACTTGATCCGACACTCATTCCGGCACCTAGTATTGCACAAAAATGCAAGGCAAGTTGGCAGTTATGGTATTGGTGACTAGGGGTGGACAAATCGAGCACATGGGTTTTGTTCGTCATCACCCCCTCCAGCTACTAATATTAAGACAAATCGATTTCAGTTGTCCAAAGAGGGAGATCATTGGGTTCCTCCGTTTTGACAGTTAGAGCATCATTTATTGTAATTTTCCGAATTTAGAGGTGGTTTGACCCTCCTGTGGTCGACCACTTGGTTTTTAAATGTTATAAATACCACTGAGGTGGTCAGATGATTATTAAGTAGAAGAACCAAGTAGCATAAGCATTAGAATTGCCAGAAAAACGATTTTGCTTTGTTTGAGTTTTTTTACATTGCCAGAATAGTGCCAGAACTGCGTTTTTTTACTTTCATAGTGAATTCGACCTGGTGATGTTCGTGGTGTGATTGTAGAGGGTAGCCACGACTTGCTGGGGGGCCCACCAACAGTCTAGTAACTCTCTTCATGTTGATTTATGCATTTCTTAATTTAATTGCTCTTTCTTTATTTGTTGTACATGCATATTTTTATTTAGTTAATTATTTTGTTGTGGCTTAACTGATTTGCTTCTCTTTTACAGGTTAGAATGATGAGATGTATTAACATGCATTAATCTCGTAGATTAGAAAAGGCTTGCAAGTCTCTCTCTAACTATACTAATCCCGCATGTAGTTAGATGATAAATTGTGCTTTTTTTTTTATATTTTTACAGTCAAGTTTAGAACAGATTTTTAATTAGAAAAGAGTATAGTTTTAATCTGAGTTTCTTCTGACAAAGATTGATGGATAGATATATTTGCTTCTAGTTTTTGAATCATAGCTTGCTTACTTCAGTTTTAGATAGATTTCACTTGCTTAGTTATTGATTAAATGTAATTGTCAATTCACTTTTTAATATCATGGTTATAATTTATGTTTTCAGTCATTTTCTTATCACAGCTTGAATGATTAAACTAGACATAGTATAGTTTCCTTTCATAGATTAAGATGCAATTGAATTTCTTAATTAGATAATGATGATCTCGTCATGATGTTGATGGTTTATACATGAATATGTTGGGTATTTAACATTACTTTTATCATGGCTAAGTTTTCATTGGACTGTTTACTTCACACCTTTCATTTTTCCATTGAAAGTAGTATTGAGCTTATACCATTAGAACCGTCCTTTGTTGTCAAGTGTCATCGAGATATCATCCGTCACCACCGAAGGCATTCACACAACCACCAGCATTACATTTGAGTGTTTCATAGATTAAATATAGTTTCTTGCTTTCGTAGATTAGAAGAGATAGTTTCTTGTTTTCATAAGTTTAATTGATAGTCTTTCTTGCTTTCAATAGAATATATTTCCTTTCATGCATTGCATTGAGCATTTAAACTTCCTTTCACGCAAGAGAAATAGTTTTGCATTAGGCATTTAGTTCACTTGCCTCTTAGGCTAGGTAGTTGTTCAATGAGAAGTCTTTGCTTACTTGTCTTTTGCTTTATGCTTTTTCTTTCTTGTCTATTTGCTTTAATAGGTTAGTTAGGTGCTTTTACTTGCTTCTCTATTTTCTTAAATAGGTTAGTTAGGTGTTTTTGCTTGCTTGTCTATTTTCTTTAATAGGTTAGATAGGTGCTTCTTGCTTATTTAATTTCTTTCATAGGGTAGTTTCTCATTGAATGTAGGTTGGCAAGTTAAAGGTAGTTTGCTTTCATCATTTGCTTAGTATGCTTAGTAGTTTACCTTTGCTTACTGTCATGAACTAGTTTGCTTTACATAGATTTTTCATTTGCTTTCTTAGGAACCATCCATTAGTCCTTGGCCCAAAAGTACTTAGGTTACCTAGTTTCAAGTTGCTTAGTAGCGTTTGCTCATTAGATAGGTTTGTTTGAGTAGATTAGCCTTAGATAGCTACTTTCTTTAGTTAATCTACACTCCTACCAACCTTCTACTTTTGGCATATATTTTGCTACAACTCTAAGTTTACTTACCTCGGGTTGACAATTTAATTGAGGGTAGTTTAGTGTTTTTTTAGTACATATAAATCACCTAAAATTTTGGCGTCGTTGCCTAGGAGTTGTCTTAAGGTAAGAAATAACTAGGAATTAGATCATTTCTAGACCTTAGCATTAGCTTGGTGGTGGGGGAGCTTTAAGACGAGAGGTAAGAACCTGCGCATCTGCTATAGCAGGTTCCCCCAAACCCAATAGTAGTTTTTCTTTTTGTTTTCTTTCATGAATATACCTAGGAATCAAATGGTAGCTTTTTCTTTTTGTTTTTTCTTTCTTTTATGAATAGGCCTAGAGACCCACAAGGTAGATACATTAAATCAAAATCAGACCTTTCAACAAAGGTTCCTTTCGATCTCTTTGGGGGGAGGAACGTTTCGCTTATAAAATCCGCAGATCAATATCGAAAAACTGAAGCTAGCTCGACTCAAAGAGCTAAAATAGTCTCTGAAGGGACTAACACAGAGAGCACTATAGAACAAGAAACTTTGGCACTAATAGTCTCAATCGGCTCGAGTAGAGTCCCAAACATCCAATCCGTAGGAAGACCTTTTCATCAAAGGGAAACTTTGTTCTCTTCAAATATAAAACCACTTAGGTACTCTCTTTTTGGAAACCAAGCCAATATGGATGATTAGGAGGACCATAACAATGTAAGACATGGAGAGGAAGAAGAAACTGGAAACCAAACTGAAACTACCTTTGGGTTTCTGATTTTAGACACCACTCCAAATGTCGACATGAAGAATATTCCTCTCTTAGCACTGCCTACCTTTTATGGTAAAAACAATGAAGATCCAGACACCTTCTTATTTGAATTTAACATCTTGTGCATGAGCTACAACTATGTACAAGATGCCTGGAAATTAAAACTCTTTCCTACCATCCTCAAAGACTCTGCATTAATATGGTTCATGGGATTGGGAGAATCCAGCATTAAGTCTTGGGAATCCATGAAAGACATCTTTCTTAATAAGTACCAAGACTATGGCAAGACCAAAGAGTCTCTTAATGACATCTTTAAAGTCCAACAGTCAGAAGATGAGACCCTTGAAGACTAAATGGAAAGATTTGGTTATATCTCCCAAAAGTCAAAATACCATGATCTCCCAGAGGATGCAGTTAGGGCTCTTTTCCTTAAGGGGATTTCAGAATAATATCTAGAGGTGCTTAACCTGATGGCATCAGGTGACATCTCTCATAAACCATTTTCTGAAATATGTGAAATGTGTAAAAACTACTCAAGGAGTAGTGCCAAAATAGGAAACAATGTTTGGGACCCTTACAATAGAAGCTTAAAACCAATTAGTTCAGGTGGTATCACGAGAGCAGAGATAGAGAACCTTTTAGAAAATTTCAAGACAAACATCCTAAGAACAATAGGTTCCCAATTGGATACCCTTAAACTCAAAAAGAAACAGGAGGAGGAAAATGGAACAATGAGCATATATTGCCCAAGATGCAGGAGGAAGCATTCCTCAAGGGAGTGCCCATTAGATAACATTTCAGTTTGTGGCTTCTGTACAGAAGACCATGTGACTGAAAAATGTCCATCATTGCCTGGTTTATTAGCCATCTATAGGAGTGGAGATCCTGAGGAGTCTTCTTATGCACCTAGGAGGAGGCCATGGCCACCTAGGAATCAACCCACATACCTGGATCTACAGTCCCAAGTTCCACCCTATTATCAACAACAACAGTGGAATTCACCAGATTGGAAAAACTGGTCTACTCGGTACCAACATCCTTGGATTCAAGGATGGAGGGGAGGACACAACCAAGGAAATCCATTAGCTCCACCTATCCCTATGTACAACCATCCTTATCCTCAGTTCTCATCAAACACTCCATAGCTTCTGCCAGGTTTTGTTCCACCACCTTTACCTTCTATCCCACAACAACAGCTGCTCCAATTTCAAAATGCAAGCTCCCCAAAACTGACACTATTACTAGCACAACCAGTGTCAAATCCCAATAATAAGCCCCCTCAACCTCTTAACAATGTTGAGATGCAGGCCTTCTCGACATATGTCATTACTCCTGTTCCATTACAAGAAATGAAACTAAGATCAAGAAAAGTTCTAGATAGGATGAGACCTTCAATAGTCATCCAGGAAGAAGAAGAAGAAGAAACCACCCAACAACCCACAGATGGCACTAGGTGGGAAGATGTTATTATCCCGAAGAATCAAGAACCCAAGCTTCTCCAAAATTAACCTTCACAAATTACGAAGGTCCCTCCTTATCCAAACCGATTGGTAATTGAGAAACCTACCACCCGATCAAAATTTGACATTTTGAATGAATTGAAAAATATTTTTGTCAATATTCCCCTACTTCAAGCCATTAAATACATTCCAATCTATAGTAAGGTAGTCAAAGAATTGTATATTAAGAAGCCAGGTTGGAAGCAAAAGGACCCTCCTACAATACACTTGGTAGGAAGACTCTCTGAGTACATATCAGAGAAGCCAAAGCTAACAAAGTATGGGAATCCAGGAAACCCCGTAGTGACCATAACCATTAAGGAGGTCTCCATCGGAAAAACTCTCATAGACCTAGGGGCAACCATCAATGTTATGAATGCTACTACATTGGAACAATTACAGTTACAACCTCTTCTTCGGCCTACCCCAACCATTTTGGAATTAGCAGATAAGACTAGGGTTATACGTGAAGGGATTTTAGATGATGTCATGGTTACTTTAGCCTCATGGGAGTACCCTGTAGATTTTTTTGTCATTCATTCAAATGATCCTACCTGAGGCCATCCTGTTATTTTGGGAAGACCTTGGCTAGCCACAACCAATGCATTTATTGGTTGTAGAGAACGAGAAATGACCATCTCAAATGGTCTCTCTATCCAGAAGCTCACCATTTACCCTCCAGCTCAACCTATTATGAAGAATCTATGGTGTCTTGAATGTCCATACGAGAACGAAGACTGGGAAGAACCCGTATTGCCTAGTGACCATGCAAGGGCACTTCATGAGAATACACCAGAAAATGTGCTAAACCAATTCATTTCTGCTATTACATGTGTGGATTTTCCACAGTATTTTCCCCAATTTGAGTACATGTTTGGGGAATAATTTCAAGAACACTTAGATCCATCCATTTTGTCTTCGACATCTTTTATTTTTGAAATAAATGAGTCTTCCATGTCTTATACTATGCCCTATGAGATTAGTCCAGGGAAATTTTTACATATAAACTCCAGGCTAGATACAGACCAACATAAATGGTTACTAGATATCCTTAAAGAACAATCAGGAGAATTTGCCTGGGAATACACTGACATGAAGGGTATACATCCTGACACATGCATCCACCATATATACACCTAGGGGGAAGTGACACTGTTAGGCAACCCCAGAGAAGGATGAACCTAGCACTCAAAGATATGGTCAAGGAGGAGATTCAAAAGTTGCTAAATGTCAGATTTATCTATACCATCTCCGACAGTAAGTGGGTATCCCCACTAGTAGTGGTTCCAAAGAAAGTGACCGGGAAATGGAGAATTTGTGTTGATTTCTAGGAACTCAATAAGGCCACTCTGAAAGACTACTTTCCTCTTCCTTTCATTGACCAAGTTCTAGATACCTTGTCCGAAAAGAACTATTTCTCCTTTCTAGATGGGTACAGCGGGTACAATTAGATTCTTATAGCACCCGAGGACCAGGACAAGACTACCTTTACTTGTCCTTGGGGCACCTATGCCTATAGGGTCTTACCATTTGGATTGTGTAACACTCCTGCCACATTTCAACGAGCAGTATTAGGGATATTTGTCAATCTTATTCATGACTGTGTGGAGGTCTACATGAATGACTTCACAGTTTATGGTAGCACTTACTAGAAATCCTTAGACAACTTAGAAAAAGTCCTCATCAGATGCTAAGAAATGAACCTATCCCTAAGTCATGAAAAATGAAAAATGTTGCTAACTGAAGGAGTTGTTCTAGGACATCATGTTTCATCTGAAGGAATAAAAGTCGATCCTGCAAATATTGAGGTCATTATTATACTTCCACCCCACAAGACTCAGAAAGAGGCGAGAAGCTTTCTTGGACATGCCGGATATTACCGACGGTTTATTGAAAATTTTACAAATATTGTTGCACCTATGTTTGGATTATTGATAAAAGATGTTGATTTTGTTTGGATTGAGCAGTGTCAAACTGCCTTCAAAACCCTGAAAGATAAGCTATTTGTGGCACCAGTTCTTAGAGGGCCTAATTGGACTCTCCCATTTCATATATCCACTGATGCCTCCGACACTGCAATAGGAGGGGTATTAGGGCAGAAAGAAGATCAATAGTCCTATGCCATTTATTTTATGAGCAATAACTTGTCCCATGCCGAGTTGAACTACACGATCACCGAGAAGGAATTCTTGGCAATTCTTCATGATATTAACAAATTTCATCATTACATTACAGGTTATGAAGTATTTGTACACACCGACCATTCTGCCATTAGATTCCTTATGAATAAACCTATAACTAATGGCCGAGTAACGAGGTGGCTCTTGTTATTGCAAGAATTTAATATTACTGTGCTTGACCGACCTGGAAAGGATAATGTAGTAGCTGACTTTATTTCCTGCATAAAGAATGAGGATGATGATATCCCTGTGGATGATAGTTTCCTAGATGCGCATGTTTTTTCCCTTTCTGTCAATACCACATGGTTTGTCGATATGGAAAACTATCTGGCTACTAGGAAGTTACCGTCTCATTTGTCACCTCATGAAAAGTGGAAAATTATTACACAGAGTGCTAATTACTCTTGGGTTGGTCATGATCTTTTTCGCATAGGTCCTGATTTGATTATTCGTAGATGTGTCTGAGAGGACGAGGTCCTTGAAATAATACGAAGTTGTCATGATGGACCATGTGGTGGCCATTTCTTTGACAAATGAACATCATATAAGGTATTACATTTAGGTTACTATTGGCCTAGCATTTTCAAAGATGTTTCCAAGTATGTGAGAAGTTGTGATAGTTTCCAAAGGATAGGTAGGCCTACATCATTTGACGAAATGCCTTTGCAGGCCCAAGTTATGATAGAACCCTTCGAAAAGTGGGCCCTCAACTTTGTAGGAACAATTTCACCCATGTCCCGTAGGAAGAACTATATCTTGGTTTGTACGAACTATGTCACCAAATGGGTAGAGGCAAAAGCCCTATTCAGGGCCACATAAAAGTCTGTTGTCGAATTTATCTATGAAGACATCTTTACCCACTTCGGTGTCCCTCGTGAAATTGTTACCGACCAAGGCACTCAATTCACTTCCAAGATGATGAAAGAGCTAACCGAGAAATATGGCATTAAACATTGTAAATCTTCTCCATACCACCCACAATCCAATGGTTAGGTAGAATCCACAAACAAAGTTTTGGAAGCCATCTTGACCAAGATTGTTTAGTTACATCACAGAGATTGGGCTGATATGCTCCTAGAGGCTTTGTGGGCATACCGAACTACCTGGAGAAATACCACTGGGTGTACCCCTTATGAGATAGTGTACGGGAAACAAGTACTTTTACCAATAGAATTCCAAGTAAGGACCTTCCGTATTGCCGCAGAATTAGGATTGAACCTAGATGAGGCTCAGAAGCAATGATCCCTACAATTGAATGAATTGGATGAGATCAGGCAAGATGCCATCCAACAGGCAATATTGGTCCAAAACCAGAGGAGCAAGTGGTATGACAAGTTTATTAAAAAGAAACACCTCTAGCGTGGTGATTGGAGCCTATTGTTTGATTCATGGTTCAAAACCTTCAAAGGCAAACTTACCACCCATTGGTTGGGCCCTTACGAGGTAGACACTGTATATGACAATGGAGCTGTAAAAATTAAACAATTGACAATGGGCAAGTCTCCTTTGTGGTAAATGGACACCGACTTAAGTTTTATCATAAGCCCATTTCCAGAGAAGATTTTCTACAGGTCATGATAGCTGACAAGGCATTGGCCTTAGAAGATGGGGAAGTTCCCCCTTGTTCTTGAAAATTTTTCTGAGCTTCCTACTGTATATATGTAAATAGTTTTTGTATTTTGTTAATAAGGCAATTCTAGATATTTATGTAAGTAATTATTTCATCGGGAGTACATAGTTTCAAGGATCTTTCATCAAAACATTGTTATACTTGAATTTTGTGTCTGCTAAAGCATCAAATGAATAGTGACTTACTGTAAGTAGCCATGTTTTTGCAAAATTGTCATTTTTAAGGCATTCTAAAGCAGTTTCTCTTGAAACTCTTCACCACTGTATAAGGAAGTGATACCATAACTATCAAGCCTAGAGGTCTCTTGTACATTTTTTCCAAGAAACCTGAGTAAGTGAGTCAAGTTTTTTTATCAAAGAGTAACAAGGAAGTCTAATTAACAGTTAGTCATGGAAACATCACAATAATTACAAAGGAAGAAAGTAAGTTGAGCCTAGAGATACCTTTCTATTCTTTCTCAATGGTACCATCCATTACACACTAAATAGCTTGATTATATCATATCTTTAGATAGGCCACATCCTCTTAAGTACCCCTTACATCAGGACAACCATGAATAATATAATGGAAAGTTATCCTCTAACATAAATACCATCCCAATTAAAAAGAAAAGAAAAAGTTGTTTCAGAGATATTCCCCCATCTTCTTGCATAAGCAATCTTATACTAAAATCTTAAAGGATGGAGGGCCAGTCTCTGAGGGTTTAAGAGGCTAACCCACTTGGATACTGAACAGGTCTGTTGGCAGTGGGTATCGGCCTGTGGTATGACTAGGTAAACCCATCGGAGTAATGAACAAGATTACTGGCAGCGGGGCATTCTACCTAGCGAGGATGATGATCTAACAAAAGTAAATAATAAATTTAAACTTGTCCTGATGTACGACATTACTTGCAGACAAAGATGACATGAAGTATGTGTAGTTTAGCTAAGGTTAATGAATCTCATAAAATTTCCATCAGGGAATGACTCTAAGACTATCTTGAAACTCTCTTGCCTACCTCTTATTATCTATATATAGGATCTCTTATCCTATAGGTGGGGCCATCTCCTAGCTGTCTCATCGGACCAATCTGTGAAATTTCATCTTTACACTTGACATATTGTAAATCTTCGGCTATTGGGGGATACTGAATAGTTTCCTATACTTTTGATTGTGAGGTGTCACAATACTTAGGTGTGGGGGAGGGGTTCATGAGCTGACAAATGATCATTGCCTAGAGAAAGGAGTCTTTGCAAGAATTTTTATATTATTACCATGATACAGGTTATTACATTGATAGTCATGTTATTTTTAAATGCTTAACACCTGTGTACTATACATTACTGAACTCATGCTTAACAGACCATTCTTTATTGGTTATCTTCCATTACAAGATGCATACTGTAGGTTTGACAATACATGTTTTATGCTTGCTATAACTTGTTTATCATAGGTTTTGACACTATATGTCATATACAAGAAGAATGAGTAAGCATGGAGCACTCTGCCTCTGCTCATTAACCACTATGGTTGTAAAAAACACTTCAAAATTGCAGGTTGTCCATTAAAAGAGGTGAAAATGCACTTAACACAGGGGTACCATATGAAGTACCGGATGAGGTGCTGGATGAAAAGCTGTTTGAAGTGTTGTTTGAAGTGCCATTGCATTGCATACCAGTAACTGTCCTAGATTCCAGGGAAATAGAATTCAATCACATTTAATTCAATTTGTTACAGGCATTGATTAAAAGATGCCTCATATGGTTATGATCAAATGTCCAAGTCAAAAGACTTGGACATTGATCTAAGTACCCACCATTGATCTAAGTACCCACCACTCCATTGCTCTCAAGCTTGCCATCAAATTCGAATCTCCCACACATGGCAACTCGCGTGCACATGTGGGCAACATCCTCCACCATAAGAGCATCCAAAATCGGGTTGGGCACTCTATTGTTTCATTTTCCCTTGCCATTTTCTCTACCCTGCGTTAAGGAATTACACCCAACCTCTGCTGAATTCACCCTCTGTTCTAATCACACTCAAACTGTGTTAAACCCATGCCATTTATTGGCTTGTTTGCACCCTTGCTTGGTAAAATTTTCCCTTTGTTCCAATTACACTCAGACTGTGCCCAATTCGTGTCTTTGTGTGGCTTGATTTCGCCCTTGCTTGGTGAATTCAAACCCTGTCACAATGCCCAAGCGATACGAACCATCCTCCTATGCAGACTTGTTTTCCATTCTAGAATTCTCACAGTGTAGGGAAGTGTTCTTGCATGCCGGTTGGGGGCCATTTTTGTTTAGTTTGCAAGGCCGTGATGACGGTCTTTCTATGCAATTTGCAGTTGGTTTTGATGGAAAAATAGCACATTTATGGTCTCTCAATTTTGCAATCACATAAGAGTCAATTGTTGCTGCAACAAAACTTCTAAGAATGGGAGATAGGTGGTTCAAGAATCATCAATTGTCGCGCTCAAGTTACAACAGAGTGTTTAAGCCCAAATTCGAGAGCATTTCAGGAGCGAAAGGGTATGCTAAGGAGTGGATAAAGCCATAATTGGTCAATCCCCCTATCGCCATCACACAGTTAATTACATGTGAAGGTAGATACTCCACCTTCAAAGCTTGTCACTTTAGATTGCTGGCTCATTTTCTATTCAATAAACCTTTAAACTTCCACTCAAAATCTTGGAGAAAATGTCCTCTCAAGTGAGGAAAAATGTGACCAACCCCCACAATAGTCTCTTCCACCATGGTTTGATCAAACTTCTCGTTCTTACCGAACTAGAGAAGAAAGGGAAAAGTTGGGATGCTTTTATCTACCAATTTTCAAATCCTCACTTGATAGTTAAGACCGGAAAAAAGCCACTTAGCCTAAAAAATATCTCTCCATCCAAGCCTCACTCTCCAAAAACTCCAAACTCCCTTGCACAAACTCCCTCTTTGCTGGAACAATACCAAAAGCTTGTTGATATTCCTACTTCTTCATCGGGGAAGAAGACCAAGAACAAAGACCAAAAGAAGCCTATTGTTGACCCCCCAATGACTTCATTTTCTCTTGATCCTACACCTAAGAAGCCCCACGAAGTAATGCAACAAGACTTTCCCATCATTCCCACAAACAAGAGAGGAGCCAACCAATTTGGTAAAGGACCCTTTCATAAGAGTACCCGGAACATAAGAACAAAGCCTTATGCAAAGCCTCCACCTGCTTCAGATCCTATCCAAGTATCCTCTAACCTTGAGAGCCCTCATATGCAACCTATAGAATTCTCTGCGGATGGATTAGAGCCAATAAGGAAAACGAAATCAAAACCTACCTCACCTTTTCGATCTCCCATCACACCTACTTCACCCATGCCCACTCTTGATCCTAAATTATATAAATTGACCACATCTCTCAAAGGACCTAAGCCTTCCTCAGAGATCACTGATTCTTCCCCAACTATAGAGGAGCTACAAAGGGAAAACCAATAGCTTCTCCAACAATTAGAAGAGAGGAAGACAATAGATGCACACCTTCATCATGGCAATGCAATCCTTCAGGAAAAAGTTAACTCCCTTCAATGGTTGGTCGATGGGATGACCCAATCTAACCATAGCTTAAGAGCACAATTAAAGAAACATAAGAGGCATAAGGCTAAGCCTACATAGCAATAAGGAGAGGCCTCTAAAGCCGACCCTCCTCAGCAAGCCTAGTTCCAAGGGATGACTTCTTTTTGTTTGCAGTGGGACCTACAAAATTGTCGGTGTGGGGGTATGTTGGGCCCAAGATATGATCATCTTCATGACGTTATTATACACTTTTTGCCATATGTATATATGCATTTTTATCTTTCAAAAGATCTTTTGAAGAATTTTATGGTAAAATGATATGATCGGCATGAGGTACGTATAATTCGTGTTTTGTGATTCAATCAAGTTTAATTTATCATATTTTATGGTTTCCAAGATTTAATTCATGTTTTTTTGCTATTACAGGGAAAAACGCACCATGTTTCTTGGTCCGACACTTGTTCCGGCACTTGATCCGACACTCGTTCCGGTACTTGATCTGACACTCGTTCCGACACCCAATATTGCACAAAAACACAAGGCAAGTTGGCGATTATGGTATTGGTGGCCAATGGTGGACAAATAGGGAACATGGGTTTTGTTTGTCATCGCCCCCTCCAGCTACTAAGCTCAAGACAACTCAATTTTAGTTGTCTAAAGAGGGCGATCATTGGGTTCCTCCGTTTTGACAATTAGAGCATCATTTATTGTAATTTGCTGAATTTAGAGGTGGTTCGACCCTCCTGTGGTCGACCACTTGGTTTTTAGATGTTATAAATACCACTGAGGTGGTCAAATGATTGTTAAGTTTAAGAACCAAGTAGCATAATCATTAGAATTTCCAGAAAAACGATTTTGCTTTGTTTGAGTTTTTTCACATTGCCAAAATAGTGCCAGAACTGCATTTTTTGACTTTCATGGTGAATTCAGCCTGTTGAAGTTCGTGGTGTTCTTGTAGAGGGTAGCCACGATTTGCTGGGGGGCCCACCAGCAGTCTGGTAACTCTCTTCATGTTGATTTATTCATTTCTTAATTTAATTGTTCTTTCTTTATTTGTTGTACATGCATATTTTTATTTAGTTAATTAATTTGTTATAGCTTAACTAATTTGATGCTTTTTTACAGGTTAGAATGATGAGATGTATTAACATGCATTAATCTCATAGATTAGAAAAGGCTTGCAAGTCTCTCTCTAACTATACTAACCCCGCATGTAGTTAGATGATAAATTGTGCTTTCTTTTATATTTTTACATTCAATCTTAGAACAGATTTTTAATTAGAACGGAGCATAGTTTTAATTTGAGTTTCGTCTGACAAAGATTAATGGATGGATAGATTTGCTTCCAATTTTTGAATCATAGCTTGCTTACTTCAGTTTTAGATAGATTTCACTTTCTTAGTTATTGATTAAATGTAATTGTCAATTCATTTTTTAATATCATGTTTTTAATTTCCGTTTTCATTCATTTTCTTATCATAGCTTGAATGATTAAACTAGACATAGTATAGTTTCCTTTCATAGATTAAGATACAATTGAATTTCTTAATTAGATATTGATGAGCTCATCATGATGTTGATGGTTTATACATGAATATGTAGGGTATTTAACATCACTTTTATCGTGGCTAAGTTTTCATTGGACTGTTTACTTCACACCTTTCATTTTGCCATTGAAAGTAGTATTGAGCTTATACCATTAGAACTGTCCTTTGTTGTCAAGTATCATCGAGATATCATCCATCACCACTGAAGGCATTCACACAACCACCGGCATTACATTTGAGTGTTTCATAGATTAAAGATAGATTCTTGCTTTCGTAGATTAGAAGAGATAGTTTCTTGTTTTCATAAGTTTAGTTGATAGTCTTTCTTGCTTTCAATAGAATAGATTTCCTTTCATGTATTGCATTGAGCATTTAAACTTCCTTTCATGCAAGAGAAATAGTTTTGCATTAAGCATTTAGTTCACTTGCCTCTTAGGCTAGGTAGTTGTTCAATGAGAAGTCTTTGCTTATTTCTCTTTTGCTATATGATTTTGCTTGCTTGTCTATTTGCTTTAATAGGTTAGTTAGGTGCTTTTGATTGCTTGTCTATTTTCTTTAATAGGTTAGTTAGGTGTTTTTGCTTGCTTGTCTATTTGCTTTAATAGGTTAAATAACTGCTTTTTGCTTATTTAGGTTAGATAGGTGCTTCTTTCTTATTTAATTGCTTTCATAGGGTAGTTTCTCATTGAATGTAGGTTGGCAAGTTAAAGGTAGTTTGCTTAGTATGCTTAGTAGTTTACCTTTGCTTACTATCATGAACTAGTTTGCTTTACATGGAGTTTTCATTCGCTTTCTTAGGAGCTATCCATCAGTCCTTGGCCCAAAAGTACTTAGGTTACCTAGTTTCAAGTTGCTTAGTAGGGTTATCTCATTAGATAGGTTTGTTTGAGTAGATTAGCCTTAGATAACTGCTTTCCTTAGTTAATCTACACTCCTACCAACCTTCTACCTTTGGCATATATTTTGCTACAACTCTAAGTTTACTTACCCCAGGTTGACAATTTAATTGAGGGTAGTTTAGTGTCTTTTTTAGTACATATAAATCACCTAACAATGAGTTCCAGGCTTGGGCCCTAGAGTCTAGATTATTCCACGTGGACCTCGCGATCTAGCCATGGCATGGTGGACCGAGGTAATGAGGTGGTTGGGAGGTGGTAGGGTACCAAAACCCTACAACAATGATTTTTTATTATGATGGCGTCGATAGGTGATATATCTGGATGACTATGCATATGCATGGATTGATTTCAAAGGAGATCCGGACATGCCATTACCACCAGGTTCTGCCTAACAAGACATAGGTATGATTTTTTTTTTTGAATATTTCATTTTTTTATATTTTTGTAGAAGGAAAAAAAATTATTTTTGGATGATGTTAATTACTAACTTAAACATGTATTATTACACATATGTGGGTCCACATAAGCCACACAGACTCCCATGAAATTGATAGAGACACCGAAGGGGATGAGCCAGTGGGAGGAGACACAGAGAGAGTGCTTCAAAATGTACAGGAAAACCTGTCTCTTTTGATGCAAAGAATTCTCATGGTTCAGGTAGAGGATCTGCTAGAGGCGATGCAACGATAGGTGGTATGTGTGCCACGTGCTTGGGTGTGACTCTTTCTGCGTCTCATAAGCGTCGTACTATGTTATCACGACACACATCTGGCGCCAAAGGTGTAGATATCGTGACTATTGTATTGATCGATGTTATATGTATTTTGAGGGTGTGAGCCCTAATTTTGTAATATGACACCATATTTTTTGGAATATAAAAAACATTAGTCTTGAACTTTACTTATATTACAATGTGCACATTGGTGAATGTGTTTTCTTTTCTTTAGTTATGTGAAAAATTCCAATCTAAAACGTAATTAGTGTATGCATTAGATACATAATTAGAACTTCTAGGTATGTGATGATAAGTAATAAAATCAAAATGTCATTCCAAAATTCATACCTGTAGGAATCGTCGGAGTAGAGTAGGGTCTCACACATGATAACTGTCATTCAACTGACATACTACTAACTAGGAGTCTAGGTGAACTTCTAAAGAACGAATACCATGTGAAACGTCATCGCATAAAATCTCTATAACGACACTATATTTGGCCACATTATTCGTTGATGGACCTAGACAAATGCCACCTGAAGACACCTGTTGACCCTCGGGTGAGTAAATGACCCAAGAGGTGGAATCCAAGTTCCGTGTATGATGACACACACTAAAATACATTAGTATACAAAGCGTTAAACCTAATCTTGGGGCTCAAGCATAATATCTTTTCAAGTAGAGCCCAATTCTAGGCTCAACCGACATATTCTCTTCATAATCTTCTAATTCGTGGGCTCCTTTTTCTAAGAGACATCGCACGATATAAGGATCATGCTACATGGGGTTGAACTTTCCTTCCCCTAGTGGTTTTTTGGATTGGTCATACAAGAGGACCAAGTCACCCTCAGTGTACTGCCTAAGACAGACATAATTATCATATTGGACCTTCACGCGTCATTTATTTTCTTCGATAGCTGTAGAGGCATCTCGACACTGCTCATCTAGGCTCTCTAGGCGTATGAGGCGTTCTTCGAGCTCGAAAGTGTCAGGTAGGAGCTTAACTTCCAGTTTAAGAGAATGGATTTCACATTCAATAGGAAGAATCGACTCCACACTATGTACTAACTAAAACAGAGAAAAATCGGTGGAAGTATTAACCGAGGTTCGGTATGCCCAAAGCGTAGGGTAAATCATGAGATGCCAATCATATTTTCTCTGGCTGACATTTTTTTGCAAAATGGTCTTGAGAAACTTGTTCACGGCCTCTACTTTTCCATTTTCATTTTCCTGGGGGTATTAAGGGGAAGAATGACCATGTTTAAACCCCAGTTTCGATGCAAATTCTTTCATCATTTTGTTCTGAAAGTGACTACCCTGATCAATGACAATCTCACTTGGGATTCCAAACCTAGATATAATTTGATTGAACACGAAAAATGCAGCAGTCTTACCATCGGATTTAATTGTAGGCATGTCCTTGGCCCACTTAGTAAAGTAGTCTACAACCACGATAATGTGTTGATGCCCCCGAGTCGAGGTTGGGTTGCAATCCACACAATCCACCCCCCACTTGATGAAGGGATCGATGGTTATGATCGAGTGAAGAGGGGATGGATGCGAGCACATATTCTGAGTGAACACCTAGCAGTGGTGACACTTCTTGACTGATTCAACACAATCTTTAAAAATAGACAACCAAAAATAACCAACTCACAATATCTTATGGGTTGTCGCAAACCCGGATAGATGACCACCATAAGCCCCACTGTGATAGTCATTAAGCACATACTCAACCTCTTTGTTAGTCAAGAAATGATGCATGATATTATCTATGTCTCAATGATACATAGTGTCACCTATGATAAGGTAGTTCATAGCTTGATATCGTATACGATGTTGATCATCTCTCGAAATATGCTGAGGGAACTTCAAGGTTTGAAGATAGATCAAAATGTTTCCATAACAGGGGTTCGATGACGAGATAAGGAAAATGTGTTCATCTGCAAATGAATTGAAATGAATAACATCCTCATCTAATTGAGGGAATTCTGATATTAACTCGACAAAAACTAGCTATTTCTTGGATTTCATCGAAGAAAAATCGAGGTCAAACTCTTGGAAGATGACAATCCATTTATTATATTCCCCCCCTATGATACACCTAGTAAGGACGTATTGAAACAGGTTGACATCAACAACTACGGTAGTTTTGCAAAGCAATATATAGTGTCATAATCATTGAAATGCGTGAACAACAACCAAAGCTAGCTTCTCAACATGAGAATATTTGAGTTCAGGGCCGACTAAGTTTCGACTAAGATAGTAAACAATGTGATCATGGAGATCATCATCCTCCTAAACTAAAACCATACCAACTGTCCCTTCGGACGCGGTGATATAAAGCAAGTAATCTCTACTGTAGTCTGAAGGATTCAATAGAGGCGTCAATACCAAGGATTTCTTCAGAGAATTGAAGGATTCTTGGGCTCGCTCATCCCATATAAGTGGAGTGTCCTTATTCAAGAGACACATGAAACCTTTAGTAATATTGGCATAGTTTACTATAAACTGTCGTAAGAAGTTATCTTTCCCTTGAAAACCTTGAAGCTGGTGAATGTTGCGTGAGGCAATCAAAGTATTTCCTCAACCTTTAAAGGATCCACCATAATCCCCAACTTAGAAACTAAGAATCCTAAAATACAAGCTGAACTAGTGAAATGGATGCACTTGTGAGGATTTAAACAGATGCGATAATACCAACATCTCTCAAAAACTAGCTGAAGGTGGGTAGGGTTATCCACTCTCTTACAAGAGTCAGCAACAAGATCATCAAGGTGACCTTGGACTGTATGCTTAAGATCACGAAAAGTGAAGGTCATGGCTCGTTGGAAGGTTGCTTCAACATTTTTAAGGCCGAAATGAATTTTGGGGTATGCAAATGTACCCCAAGGACACATAAATGCCATCTTATGTTGATCCTTGGGTTTAATCTAAATCTAGTTGTATTCTAAAAATCCACCCATAAAAGAAAAAACCTTGCTTCTCGCACACTCATGGAGAATTTGATCAATGAAGGGTGTAGGGAAGTTGTCTTTAGGACATGACTTATTCAGGTCTCGAAAGTCCATACATACATGGATGGTTCCTTGATTTTTATTCATAGGAACAGGATTGGATACCCATTCAGTCAAGGGAACCAGGTAGATAAAACTTTCATTAATTTGTTTCTCCACCTCTGCCTTAATAGCAGGGGCCTTCCTGGGACTAACAACTCTAATTCGTTGTCGAACAGGCTTAGCATTCAGATAGGTTTTAATCTCATGTTTGATAATTTGAGGGTCGATTCCTGACATCTCTTCATATGACCAAGTGAATACATCACAAAATTCTTTTATGATCTTGATTTAGATCATAATTTTTTCAGGAGGGAAATCCACACCGATATATACATTTTCAACTTTACCAGGAATACAATAGATATCGATCATGATGGTAGGAGATATACTCGCCATGTTTCCTTCAGCATAAATTCTATGCATATCAAGTGGAACTACGACGTGACCAACTATCTCACTCAAGGTGGATCTAAAATTATCTTGTTCAATCCTAACAAGCTCTAGGATAATGTAAGAGAAATATTGCATATCATCCCATGGCCTATCAAAACCATTCATGGCCTATGAGATTTCTTCATCTGAAGTTAAAGTGTTGTCGAGGCCATCATGTGATCAAGATGATTAAGTGGCCCATACGAGGTAGAGAACATGATTCTCCTCATCCGTTTGCGAGGAGACATGACTTGGGTCGACGGTAGAGTCAGAACAACCTGATATGCTATCTCTATCGCTAACAGTGGAATTTCCATTCCAATATGTGATTGACCTTCACAAGACATGGTTGAGGAAGGAAGGGTCCAAGGATCATTAAAATATGAAGTGCGGATAGAAGTGGACACCAATATTCTTAGTTGCAGGCTGAGAATTTTCGATCACGGGGATCGATGGTCCAACTGAAGCATTGGGGCTAGCGTACACAAAGGAAAATTGATCGATCGTCATGATTTTCCCATCGTGAGGAAAACATAAAGTACAGAAAATGGACGATATGATTGCAGTCATAGCATAAGTCCAGTTATGCCCTAGTAATAAGTTATATTCAAGGGGTTCATCAACCACCTCGACATCCACCTCCACGGTCTTCCCTCCTAACTGGACCAAAAAGGAAGGAAGCATATTGTGGGGATGGAAAGAACGACCATCAAATGTGGTCAACATGGTCGAATATTGAGAGAGGGTTGGAGAGCCAATGACTTTCCAACTAGGGAAATCACACACATTGCAACACCTTCATCAATAAAAGTATGTTTGATGGTATACTTTGAGTAATCCATATGGATTTGAAAGGCCACATGGTAAGGCAATTGAGGCTTCACATCTGTGACATCGAACTTGATAACCTTCGAGCCATAGGGGTCCAGAGCTCCTAACCCAGATAACAAGGAATTCCTCTATGAAGGACATGTCTGGAGTACCTCCAGAGCCAACATCAAGCAAGGGGTTTGACCTAGATCCTCAACAATAGAGTAATTATGGGCAGCTCTAGCATTAGGGTTGTGGGTTGAGTGTTTGAGTACTCCTTTTGGAATACGAGGTGGAGGCTCTATTTTTTCAATCTGTAAAGGAGTCTCTAGGGGAGGGGGAGACTCTAGACCTGGGATAGCTTGTGAAGATTTGTAATCACAATACCTAGTGGCTACATTAATTTGTGACTTGACCATATTGATGCATAAACGGTCATCGTCTTGTGTCGGTGGGTTTTGACTTCCGCACACCGCATTTACGGAATTAGAGGAGATCAATGCCATGTGTTGATTATGCGAAAAGGATTAGTCAACACAGAGGGTGGTAGAAATAAAGCCTCACAACTTCCTTATGTTTGGGGCACAAGTGGGTAAGGTGATCATCAATACAAATTTTGCAAGGAAACTTCACCTTTCACCTTTCCTTCTTTCCATCACCAGCATTATTGTTTGGTTTATCATCATTAACATTGTCCTTGGGTTTATTATTATTATTATTCCTCCCACCCTTACGATTGTTACCACACCCTTTCCTTTTATTCCCTCATGGTTGTTGGTTACCATTCGGGTTGGTTGAAGATTGCACAAAATGTACATCCGCCGACTGAGTGAGAGTGAAGGATACAAATGAATCTTTCCCTCCTACAAAGTGGTTTAGAGACAACTCTTTCAACTGGTTTGTCACCAAGTCTGTAGATTTAACATTTGCAGAGCCTATAATGCCATCAACATGAAGCCTGGGATTTTTTCTAGGGTCATAGCTTAACCTTGGTGAATCACAAATAATTTTGTATAACATCCCAAAATGAGAATATATAAGATCTAACTGTTGAACTTTAAAAATCACTTCTTCCTCAGATGTAACTCCAGATGTAGAAACATCCTTCAAAATATAAGGTTGTAAAGACTTAAGGAACCATTCCAATAGGAACTATGGAGGAATGTAATCCTTTATCAACCTCTTCTATCTACGCCACTCTTGGATGTGATCTGAGATATGGGTGGCTTTGTCCTGGTGGAAGGATGACATGAGTTATATGTCGATGTCATAACGAACCAAAAATTGAAAGTGGTTGAAGAAGACTAAAACCATCTGATTAAAATTCCCGTACGTCCCACCTGGTATATCTATGTACCATTTCGTTGCGATCCCCATGAGGGTGCGTTGAAACAATATTAAACAAATAGAATCGTCGTTAAGGGAATTAGAAGAGCACAAAAGATGAAAATTAGTGATGTGATCACCAGGATCCTCACTAGTCTTTCCCTCGAATTTCAAAATATTCAATGGAAGCTTGGTGGGGATGGGGGGGCATGACGAGTCATGACGCACCAAGTCATTCATTAATCTCGACAAGTCTCGAAAATTGAGCATGGACAAAAAAGGGAGATGAGGTTACGACATTTGGCCCCAAGCTCCTGGAAAATATTGTTGTTGGGGAATCACAACCCATCCAGGTTTCTGGTATTCACCATGGCCCTTTCCAGGATTATAAACCCCCCTCCAAACTGATTGATAAAGGGTTGGTTGGGCGCCATTCTAGTAGGGATGTTATGATGAGGGTTGTAAATATTTCCCCCAGCCAGAGTAGCTCCAAGTTGGGGGTTTCCAGAAGTATGAAATTGACCTCCTCCAGGTGGGAATCCAAAGGATAGAGGTGGATTCTATGTGCCAAACATGTTGGTTAGAATCAATGTGGAGGAGGTAGGTGTAAAGGACGAAGCATAATTAGCATCTTGTCTGTCTGGTTGATTACTCCATTCAGGAACATTAAGACCAAGGTTAGACCTGGGGTTAAAAGGAGGTAGGCTTCCAACCATAGGATCGTTTGGGGAATATGAGCACCGCCAAACGAGAGTGGAATATGCAAAGGAGTCATGCCCCCAATTATAATACTAGGATTTGGATTAGATGATGGAATGGAGGATGAAAATTACGATGTGAAACCTAGCATACCATCAGAGAAAGGGCTAGAGTCCATAGGGATGGACTGAGTATTGTACCTAGGTGTACCAAAAATAGACCCAAAATGGTTTGTCACTATAGGTTGAGTAGAAAATGTAGGTTGGACAGGAGTGATGACTGGAAACTCTGGCATTACAACTGTAGTGGTGGAAGGAGTATAAGGTGTTTCATTAACTATGGTAGGTACGAGAGTCAAAGAACTCCCAATATCTTTCTGACTCAACTCAGTACTCATACTTATATGACCACAAGTCTAGTAGGTGGAGGTATGTGTACCACGTTTGATAATTTTACGCCTTTTAGAAGGAAAAGACTCAAGATGCGGTGGTAATTTCAACAAACGGCGAGACCTGCGAGGAAGCGGGTCTGGCTCCACGATGACTCAAGACTTGAGATATAAAGAAAATCTTAAGGCCAACTAATAATCAAAGAGCACACCAAAATAAACAAAAAGTCCAATATGCACACAAACAGGATAAAGTGTATGAAAGGGGCCTCCCTCCCTAAAGTAGGTATGCCTTGCCCAAGAGGGGCTTGATACTCCCTTCAAAATATTAGAGGTATTAGAATCAATTATAAGGGCCCTCGTGGGATTAAAAATCAGTTGTTCAGATCCCCTCAGAGAGGTAATCCTCCATAAAGGATGTGTGTTGTCCAACCCTTATCTGACCCATGGTACCTGGAAAATAACCCCTGCAAGTAACCTATGTGGCTACCTATGTCAAGCAACTAAGACACCATGATATAACCAATGCGTAGACGAATAGTCGTAAGTCAAGTCCACCGTATCGGTAGGGTAGAAAATCTTGAAATCCCAAAAGCATCGCCTCTCATAGAGGTAAAGGTACTAGCAAGACCCCCATATACAAATAGATCCCTAGAAATATCTCTGACACTAAGAAGGTATTGGAGGGATATCTCCTCAACCAACTTTGCACGACCTCATTCTTAACTCCGGTGTGAGTGGAGCCTCCTGACGTCATCAATTATACAATGGATTTCACCACTCCCTTAGTCAGACACATATGTTGAGTTTAATAGCCTTGGAAAAGTTTACTCACAAAATCCTATTGCAAGGCTCTAAATATTAAGCTAGTTTATGCACCCTGAAAAATAAAATCGTTTCTAATCAGTTTTAAATTTATCAGTGTTTAGTTTTAGTGGATTTGTTTACTCAAAATGTGCAGTCGTGAAACTGATGATGTTATAAATCAACAAGTAAAAGAAATGAATATGAATATAATGAAAAGTCCTAACTTCATTTCTCAATAAATGATAATGTTTTCAAAATGCAACTTTCAATTCGATTATGAAATTTCAAATAAGATGCAATCTTTCCATACATGTACTAAGATCAACAATAAGAACCCTAAAGATCAAATGTCGACAATGCAAAATGTATATTTTTTGTATTTTCAATATAAAATAATGAAAATGAAATTACTGAACAACATCTTGATATAAATACCCTACTGTACACAAACAGAGACAAACCAATTAGAATATCAAGAAGCAAACACCCAACCCAACATGCAAGGACAACTAATGAAACAGATGATGACAAAGAAAAACCGCCCAAAAATTCAATCATAGAAAGGTTTCCTATCACTCTACAGGAACTTAAGAGTCATGAGAGAGACCCAATAATACTCAACAACCATCAAAACCTACCCAATAAACATCAAACTTAGCAATCAAGCAAACAAGGATGATGTACATGATTGTTCAAGTGAAAACCGTGTATGTACACTCCCTATAGAATGACAACTAGTGTATGTATGTGTTTGTCAAGGGAAAAACCACATATATGTATTAAAACACTTCTAGGTTAAGGATAAGGCCAAGAAACTCAGACTCAAAATGAAGAAAGGTTGTCAAGCAATCAGACGACAAGAAACTCAAGATAACCAAGAGTAATCAAAGGAGAAAAGCACTCCAAACCCTGAAAAGAACTGAGAAACCAAGTCCCTTCTAGCTGGGCCTCCACCACTTCAATACTCCACCTAAGAAAAGCTCATATAAGAGATATAATGAGGTTTTCCATCAAATAGAGACAATGAGGTTCTCCATCAATGAGGCTAAGAATGCAATCAGAGAAAATTTGGAATCAATTTTTTATGGTGTTGATATTGGTTTGAACCGTTAGAGAGAGGAATCCAATTCTCGAGTCAATTTTGTTTACAAAACAGACGAGGAGATAGATTCCATGTCAGTAGAATATCTTAAGGACTATGAAAAAAATTTATGTAATGGTTGGAAGGTGTTAATTCAGAATGATGAACCGAACATCGGATTGGTATGGGTTATAGTTAGTAAATTTTTTATGCATTTGAGGATAGTTTTCTTGTAGTTCTAGATCTAGATACATATCATTGTATCTTTAGAAATAATTGAATTGTTATTGTTATTAATTGCAGTTTGGTTATATGTTAAATGAATCTCCAGTAAATAAGGGACTTGATTCCACGAGTTTAAATTTGGATGGATTGAATCAAGTATGTGTTTTGTAATATCCACATATGACCACTTTAGTTGTCCAATATCCAATCTTTTGAATAATCAACAACATGAATTTTTTTTTTTGTATTAATGTGAACACATTGAATCCTAGGTTTAGTTCTTAGTTGTGTTGTTCACAGATTCCTATTCCATATCCTACTACTTAGGAAGAATTGACCCCGCTTTCATTGGAAGTTTTTGAAGAGGGTGGGAGTTCACAGGTATCATTGCATGTTGACAACAAATTTAGTTTTATATGAAAATTGCAATATCATTTAAATTATTAATTTAAAAGAAAAATGTCTTAAACAATATATAATTTATTGAATCTTAGGGTATGGTGGGTAAAACCATGACTCGACTGACCATGGGAATGCCATCCTCTTGTGTGGTTGATAATATTTAGGTTGACAAATCACAAGTATCACATGTTTCAAAATTTAAAACTACAATTTAATGTGTTAAAATCATTTAAATTTATTTTTCAAATGTCAAATTTGAAATGTTTTATAGGGAAATTTGGAGAAGAGAGTGTCCGAGAGTGTGCTTGAACAAAATGTGTAGAAAAGAGTGCGAGAGATTGGGATTGAGGAGGATGCATCCATACCTGAGAAGGATGCGCCTATTCATGATGATTCTTAAATGTATGTACATTGCACATTAGTGAGTTTTAGTTTGTTTTTATGCTAGGCCTTTTATATGTAAGTGTTCAAACTTTTTTTGTTGAATATGCTTATTTTTTTTACTTTTTTCAAATTCGTCTTTGATCAACTTTTTATTTAAGCCTTTTCTATTCATAGAAGGGTTACTCAACTAGTGTCTATATAAATTTTCAATGCTTTGATTGATTATTTTGAAATATAAAGAACTACTATATAAGCTTATTGTCGTCTAAAATAGTACATTCAATCTTATTTATGTTTAGATCATGATGCAGACCTAATTTTGAACTTGAGCATTTGATTATTTGAGAACATACTCTATTCCACATCAAAAAAGGGGAATTTTCTAAATTTTCTTCGATTGCATTCCTTGACTTCTTGTCCTAGAATGGCGTAATATGGAGATTTGTGTTTTATGCATACAACGAAGTAAATTCCTTCTTGGAGTATTGTCAAACTCTTAACTAATTACTTACTAATCACAAAAACCAACATTTGTAGATTTACAAATAAGTTATGTACGTGCATGATCTCACTTATGTTTAGATCATGATGAAGGCATATTTTAAAGAGCATTTGATTATATGTAATATGAATACATCCCATGTAGAAAGATGCAATATTTAAATGGTTTTTGAAGAATGACTTAATATATGTGAAGATTTGTGTTTTATTCATGTACATGAAAGATTATATGAGAACATACATTCCACCGCAGAAAGAGGAGATAAGTATTTTCTGGAAGACTGGCTTTTAATATGGATATTTGTGAATTTTCATAGATATAAGTATTTTCTTGGAAGAATGACTTAATATGGATATTTGTGAGTCATTTAATTTGAAAGGACATTTTATTATATGAGAACACATGTTCCACTACAGAAGAGGAGATAAGTATTTTACTGGAAGAATGGATTAATATGGAGATTTGTGAACTTTCTGCATACACAACTGAATTTATTTTCAGGGTATTATCTAACTCTGAACACTAAAATTGGTTACCAAGCACACAATTTTTCTCTTTAAAATTTTTCTATATAAGATTTTAAATTTTTCAGATCATGTATGCTTAATATGAAGAGTAACTAGCCCGCAGGGGTGTAGACCGATTGGCAAGTGCCGTGTAAATGGAAGGAACTATGTAAAATGAGGTCTCAAGGT
>JASDQU010738271.1:29748-55031 GCA_032191745.1 Picea mariana
ATATTATTTATGATGGTGAAATATATTGTTTATTGTTCATTTATAAACAATCAAGTAGCTTATAATTTCAATTTTTATGATGGTGAAAGGATAGTTTATGTTTTATGATACTATGCTGAAATTAAAAATGTTTTATTTCATTTCATTTATAAGCATCATTGTATAGTCAAGTACAACTTATAATTTTAATTTTGTTTGATTTGCAAATATCGTTGAATAGTCAAACATATAATCAAATTATAGTTTTTGTTCTATTTGTAGATATTTTATAAGTTGAAGGCTTCATAGGGTTTATAGGGTTTAAGGGTTGTAGATATAAATATTTGATAGTTGTGAGCATTGACAATTGCCAAGTTTTCATTGGGTGATATGGATTTTATTCCATTCCATTCAAGTGATAATCAATTGACTTTAACAATTCTTTTGTAAATTTAAGAATATTGATCATCGCATCAATCTAGGCCCCTCCCTTATTTTGACAGGGCTTAGACTCCTATCAATCGAAAACTTAGTAAAAACCCTGAACTTAAAATTTAAAATTCACAATGAAATGACAGTCCAACACTAAATTGGTTATGTTCATCCTTGGTTTCTTTATTGAAAATTCACATTGAAATGACATTCCAACACTAAACTGGTTATGTTCATCCTTGGTTTCTTTTCGAGATTTCAATATATTCATTCAAGAAAATGTGAAATAATAACAGATCATCTAACCTTTTTTAATATGAAAAATTAAATATACTTTAATAGAAGTAAGCAATTTTCATTAAAATTTATATTGGTATAAATTGTTTATGAACTAAAAAGGGCAAAAAAGGGATGAAGGATTATCAATCCTCTGTGTATTGGAAGTATTCACTAGTGCCATTAATATGACACCCATGAGTGTTGTTCAATATCATTAAATAACTTTCTATTCAAAAATTTGCAGGGATAACAACATATCATCCACAATACAAGGTCTACATTGAGTAAACTTGCAACTTTGTTATCATGTCACAAATCACATTCTTTTTCAACTAAAGTTTTTTCAATCAAACTTAATGAAAACTATGTTTAATGTGTGTTAGGTAATATCATACACATTTGTCAAGTAGCTCATAATTTCAATTTTGTTTGATTTGCTTCAAGATATTGAAATCTAAATGCACATTACATATCAATTTAATATATCAACACTTTTGGAATCCAAATTCACAATTTCATAATTAAAATTGATACTTTTTAGGATGTCTTTAATTTTTTTAATTAGGATGTTAATCATACACTACCTTGAATTCTCAATATACTCCAAATTCAACTAAAAAAAATGAAAATCTAAAGGCAACGAACCAAGACTTAGTAGATGGTGTTATTTTTTTTATTTTTTGTTATCAGGTTACAAAATCAAATTCTTTTTCGGCTTAAGTTTTTTCAATCAAACTTAATGAAAACTATATTTAATGTGTAGAGTATAAGTAGTGTTAGGTTAATCATACACATTTGTCAAGTAGCTCATAATTTCATTTTTGTTCGATTTGCTTCAAGATATTGAAATCTAAATGCATATTGTAACAATTTAATATATCAACACTTTTGGAATCAAAATTCACAATTTCATAATTAAGATTGATACTTTTTAAGATGTCTTTAAATTTTTTAATTAAGATGTTAATCATACACTACCTTGAAATCTCAATCTACTCCAAATTCAATTAAACAAATGAAAATCTAAATGCAACAAATGAAGCCTTAGTAGATGGTGCTATTTTTTATTTGTAGAATGATATTATTCCTAGAGATATTAATAGAGAGGGGAATGATTTTATGAAAGGTACTACATTTAGTGAATTTTTTTCTAAGCCATCAATAGTCCCTTATAATGACATGGAAATGGGTCCTAGTTCTGATATGAAGTTATCCTCTTTATATGAAAAGACATTTCAATCATTGGAAATAATGAACGCAAATCCTTTATGTAGTAAATTTGTGATGCATTAAATGATTTGTGTACACGATGGATAATTTGTAGGAATAGTATAATCACCCAAAGTATAGGTTATTTTAGGTTCTCTATACAATCTATAGGTTCTTCCCTCAAATTTTAAATAAGGCTCGGTAAACTTTATAATTCATCAAAAATATAGTTCCTTATTTGAATGGACCATGAAAGTAAACTAAACCAAATGATTCTAGAATTCTAGATATTCATAAATACATGTACTTTCAATGCAAAATATAAAATTCTGGAATGTACATGTCACTTGTTTAAAGAAATCGTGATGGTATGCCCTCTTCAATTATTCGTTCATGATCGACTTTGGATATTTTCCATTTTCTAACTTTTTTTTTTTTTCTTGATTGAACTTCTATTAACTTTATGCATGCTACACATACCAAATGACTATATTGGCAACTTATGACATCCGACTAATAGTCTTGAAAGTGAACATGAGTATCGGTTTGATGGGTTTCTTGAAAAAGGTCGTCTTTCAATATGATGGATCCTCTTTCATATATAAAACCGTTATCATCAAAATCTTCTAATAAAATCATATTTTGTTCTGTGCATCACATTAAATAATATTTCACGTTTTCAGTGTTGTCTATAGGTGCAGCCATGACAAAGACATCTCCTGCAAATAATTTGATATGTTCCAACAAGTAGTTCATGTTAGCTTAGAACACATGCACGTGCCATTAAACTTGAATCTACTATATATATAAATCTTATATATCCAACTTACAAGTACATCTACAAGTTGTTTAAATATTTAAACATAAAAATTACCTTCTCTAACACGATAAAAAACTCTATTTCCATCAACTGACATTGTAGTTTCATTTGATTCCATCTCCTCTGTGCTTCCAAGTGACATTTTCCCTTTTATATTAAGTTCGATATGTCTCCAAGCTTTAACATATTCCACATTTTCGTTTTTTCAAATCTCTATGGATTTTTTGTCCTCTATAAAAACTGAACAAAAACAAGATTCATTTCTTCTATCAAATGCAAAAACATTTTGATAGTGTTTTTTTTAAATGAATTCACTTTTTGTGTCCCATGTATTGTACTGGATTCATATGAGATTGATCTATTTACATCTCGGATTCCAACATACCAAAAAAACCTATAGAAGACAAGAACTTGTAAACTTGAAATCTATCAAGAAAATGATTGAAGATCATATAAATTTGAACACGTGAATAAAAATATCTTGTGTACATGTGCAACGTGTATATATACACACTTGCGCACATCTCTTGATAGATTATTTTCATGGCTTAGTGATAGTTTTCACCATTCAACAACTTGATCAATGGATTCAAATTGATTGTCATGAGGGCTCATCCGATACCTTTGAAGTGCTCATTTTACACATGCCCCTGCACCGTCGTGCTCTCCTTTTCCATGACTAGTCTCAAAAAAATTCCAACAATGTGTAATGTTTTATTTTTTATGAAGATGACACAACCAATAGAATGGTATTGAATATTTGAACTGACCTGCACATCCATCTGACCATATCCAATGTCGATCGAATCTGATCCCATGTTATTTCAACGAATCATAAAATTTATCAAAACAATGTTGTACATAATGTGTATCGTGTGCTCGATCATCACTTATATAAAAGTGATATTATTTAATAACATGTCGATTGTCATTGGTTCTTTCTATGTTATAACGACTCCGTTCAGCATGTCTATATAGAACGTGGACAAATATAGTGATTTGATCAGAATGATAATATTCACTCTATATTTATTTTTGTGCAACGAATGTGTAACTCTCTGCAAAATAAACTACATACAAAATTGTCCCTGGTGGAAACACTTCACGAGATTGTTTGAATTGTAAGTTTTTCCATCGATCTCTATGTGAATGCTTGGTGTATTTATAAATTTCTTCCTCAAACTTCTTCAAAAAATCTATCACGCTGATTTTATCTACTTTTATATCAATTCTTTTGGAAATAACATTTGAACACTGTGGAGTCATGCTGTTGATATATTAATATCTCTTCCAATTGACTGTTATATTAGAAAATTATTGATCGTTCATATCAATAGGATATTTTGAGTGAAACAAACTTAGATTTCCACAATGATCACATTTATTTCCACCAACACATTTTTTTTGGAAAATAATTCATCACCTTCTCTTTCACATAGAATTTCAGATATAAACACACGAAATATGGAAGGAGGAGGTGAACTTGTCCATAACGTTTTACCAAAATCAAGAAAAGTGTCGTAATATAACTCAAATTCTACATGATAACGACAACAACAAGTGCCACGAACAATGATGGGTCTAATCAACCATGGTCTTTGTTGCACAAATGTATTGATGTAAATTTTAACTTCTTTGTGCTCTTCTTTGAACTTATTGAACAATTCTATTTGTGTCATTGACAATATATGTTTTGGATGTTCTTCGTATTGTTTTCATGTTGTTCTTTGTCACAACACATCCCTTGTATGTAGTGAAACATGAGATTCTGTCAACCAACAATTACATGCCGATTCTTTAAAATTTTCTACAAGTCTATCTTTGTAGGGTTGTCTAGAAATAACTGTCCAACAAGCAAGCTCATCATTTGCATCTATTTGTAATTGAAATTTTCTATGTTTGTACAATGTTTTTCTTGAGGTTCCCATTACTTTTGTCATGTGTTGTGTCAAACGATCTTTTATATTGCTAGATGAAACAACTGTTGCTTGCATCACTCTACGTGCAACACTGACATCTATTTTTTTGAGATTTTCCAAAATCTTTTAATACACCAGTTATATTGTCAAAGACATTCTGTTTCACCTTTGTATCTTTTGTCGACTTTTGAATACCCAATAATGATGTAGGTTCTTTAAATTTCTTGACTTTATTAGACATAGTAAAAGTTGAGCTTGTACTATTACTGATTCATCTTTGAAAAAAGTATTATACATATTCGTAACACAATATCTTATATAATGATTAACTTCTTTCTTCCCAAGTTTGTCAGTATCAACATTTTCTAATATTTCATCATCAGTGTTGATGGATTCTTCTGCATATTTCAATTTAAAGTGTATATTAAAAAACAGAACCCAAACATAAATTCACTAAACTATATATAAGTGTTTATCTTATATTATCTATGTACATACCAATAGCTGATTCAACTTCTGCTTCAATTTCGGTTTCAACGAATTCATCAACGTTATGAGGAAAATCTATTTATGTTTTTTGAAAAACATCAAATCCAAATTACAATCAATTATATTTTAAACAATAATTTAAATAAATGATTCTATACTTTTAATATAGACTAAATGTGTACATACATATACTTGGTTGGACTTCTTCTTGTTGAAAATCTCTATTTACATCACCATCGTTTCTTTCTTCAATATTTTTACGTTCTTGTTTCTTTCTCCAATAATGTTATTTCCTTTGTTTTTTATGGCGAGTTTCGTCTCGAGTGCGATCAAATTTTCTCTTGTGAAATTTTTTGTTTCCCATGAGTGTAATTATCTGTAAAAGTTTTCAGAATAGTCTTAGAAAAACTTCATTCTCACAATTTCTTTTAAAAGATAATATCAAGAATTTTATGTTCAACAACACCTTCAATATATAATTTTTTTTTTGCATTCAAAACATCAACCACCTTGGTCAAAAAAAAAATAATAATATGATTAAAACTTTTTCTTAAGGACTCCACATATGAAAAACCATGAAACGAGAGTGTGAACTTCAAGGAGGGATTCCAATGGAAAAATACCATATTTAGACATGTTATAAGGCCAAGGAAGTATGACATATTGGAGAAATCCTTCAACAATTTGATGGGACACCATGCAATGTTAATATTATATAGCGGATAGAATGTTTCATCATCAAGGTAGGCCCTATAGTACACGGCGACACCATATTACATGCATTCAAAACCCAAGATATGAGTATTTGGGTGTATATTTCAAGTATAAAGAAGATGAACACTCGACTTATGAGGGGTTTATTTTATAAGCAATTGGGACCTATTAATTTTATATAAAAAAACATGGAGCATTCCAACCCCGATAATCATTCCAAAGGAACTCCTATATGCACAAGTGTTGATACATGTAACTTTGGTCATGAAATAACAACCCTCATCCTAACTCAAAATACTAAATTTTTATTAAGATATAATGCTCCTAAATATGACATCTTGTAGTCCTTTATACAATTTTTACTATTTTTTATCAACATATAGTGCTCCTAAATATGATATCTAGTAGTCCTTTATACAATTTTATTAAGCTTATTTCTATGTAATAATAGGTCATGAAGAGATAATTCACCAAACAATTATTTTTTGGAGTGAACACCCCAACATTTGCGGCTAGATTGAAGCGGTAAAATAACAAAACTAAATGAGTAAAGGCATATAGAAACATCATCAATCTAGCAACATGTAGATATTCACATAGAGGTTTGAAGACATATTCTATAGTTGGTTTCACATTCAAACAACAAGAAGTATTAATGAACTAACACAAATTTGAAAGTTCATTTAGAGGTACTCTACAATACATATATATTTATATTTGAAGACATTAGATGCAAAGGGTCACTGTAAGGATAAAGGGGACAAGTACTGGAAGTATATGGTAAGCTATGTAGGCTATGTTTTAGCTTGAAAACATTTCACAAAGGGAAATTCTCTAAAGTAAATAAGTTATGGATATAATTCTTTGCATGTGATCATACACCATTTAGTTTTGATTTCAATAATGAAAATCTAGAGAAGAATATCTAATCAAATGTTACCCTCAGATCTATATAAGTAGTCTATCAATTTATCTCAAAATTCCCTCATGTATATTAAAAATGGAAGTATGATGGAATATATAATTCTTCTCATTGAAAGAATTATTTGAAGGTCATATTTGCATGTTCAAGTTGGTCATTAACCTAGGAGGAAGAACACTCCATTAACTAGGTTTTTTTTTATGGTTATGCTAACACATCTAAAGAATATGTCTCATCCAATAAATCCAAGTTCAAGATATATAATCCCTTAACATGGACAAAAGAACATATTTTTACGAAGCATTTGTCCTAGGAGAAATTCAAGGAGAAAGGTATAGAATCTGATGTTGGAAGGTTTGATATTAGTAATTCTAAAATCAAAGGGTTGATCCATAATCTAAGGGATGGGAGTCATTTTTTTTTGTTATTTGTTAGTATTAAGTTGGTTACCCCTTGAATCAAAGGCAAAGCTTGAAGGAATACATGCAATGGTGAAGGTGAATACAAATTAGAGATGGGGTTAACCCAAACATATCTATAAGGAAGGTATGTGAGTCAAGGTTTTGGTGATTACTTCATAGTAAGGTTTTGGTGATAACCTAGTAGAAGATAAGGTAAGGTAGGGTACTTCTATTTTACCTTGACTTGAATAGTGGGTGAGTTATGGAAGCCAAGTGATATTTTTTTTCTATACTCATATAGTTAAGTTTTATGCCTTACGTGAGTAAGGATTCATGATATATTTAAAGGTAAGAGTTGAATTTATGATAATAAATATTTATGGAGTGCATGTACATATTATGAATCAAATATAACTCATGTTATTTTAAAGGTTAATTAGTCTATTCAATTAAATTGCGATTTAACAATAAATGAGTCAAACCTTACCACAATTAACACAAGTGGAATCTTTAATGCATTCTAGTATACATTTTCCTTATAAGTCCTTAAAGTGATACATCCTAGCATTTTGATCTCTCTCACCAAATATTACATGATTATTACAAATGAAAATGAAAAATTTAACTTGACTAAGGTACCTAAGAATTTCAAACATTAACCATACTTCATTTAATTTAAGAGGGTCATTTCCATCATGATCATATTAAATATCATCATCATTGTATGGTTGTACCCCAGATCATGTATAAATGAAGTCCTTTAGTATTAGTAATCCCACCCTAAAATGTTTTTGATGATAACACTAACATCACCACTAAGACATCATCAAGATACTAGAAAACGAAAAAAACTACTTGGAGAAAGCTACGCTTTGATGGAACTTCATAGGGATTGATAATAAATGACGGTGTCATCCAAGATAACTAAAGGCATTGTGTAACAACATACTTTGGTTACATGTGCTAAGTTCAAAGCCTATTGAAGGATTTCAAAATGGAAAGGGATAATTTACAGACACAATATGTTATTGAAACACTTGATTGCTAAGTGTTTATGGGGTTAATAATGTTTTCTCTTTATGTTTTTATTGATATAATGATTTAAGAAAGTGCATCAAAATATTATAGTGGGATAGACAAAAACATTGAACTTGCACTTTTACACATTAAATAAAATCTCATGTTTTTTTTAATCATTTTAATAAATAGAGAAATAATAAAGAGAAAATCATGTTTAAAGGTGGAAGGAAATTATAACATTTTCATTGACCTCCTAGAAAAATTATCAAGAAAAAAAGGAATTCATTTGGAATTAAAGGCCTTGATTAAACTCATTCATCTTCTCACCTGACTATTTTGAATCATTATTTGAATTATTTGAATTATAAATATGGCTACAAATTAGTCTCACATTATGTGGTGGATTATGGTCACAACAAGGTACCTTGTTCCTCTCCTTCTCCAAATCACCAAGGAACGGGGTGTGTTACAAAAAGACAAAATGATCCCTAAACGTCTACACTCTAACGATAAGGGAGCAAGACATGGGAAATGAAAGGGGCATGTCAAGGCCTTGTCTTTCAAGTAAGAAAGTCTTGAATCAAGAGTCATAATTTGAAATGGATCAGGGAGATTAGAAGCGAATAAAAAATCCACATCTACCCATATGAGACAAACATTTCATAAAATAAAGTAACTATCCAAAAAATTGTAGGATTCATCAAAGAATTTAGAGGAAGAAGATTCTTGTTTTTTATTTTTGTTATGGAAAAATATCACCAATTGGATAGTAAGAACTCCTTATGATCTGCCTACTGATCCTAGACAAACAGTGGGGTAGAATTCTATGATTTCCCTAGGAACAAACAAGTAGATACATATCTATACCAAGAAATGGTAAAATGACATACCTTTTCTTAAATGTCGTACATGTGTATCCTTGGCTAGTGTAGTCCCAAAGATCTTGATCCAACTCCTTCAACCTACTACTTGCACACAAGTGACAAAATCTATGAATGATTCTTCCTTTTATTTTTTCTATGGACTTTCCTTATATAGACTCTTGGAAGAGGCTTGGGAGATATTATAGATATTCTAGAGACCAATGGAGACATGAATGTTGTGAGTTCCAAGCCTCAAGGATCATACCACAAAGAACCAACTCATCCATCACTTACCTCTTTAAAATCCCACAAATCTAGAAGGTTACAGGGGCATTTGCTAGTTGTACACTTTCAACCATTGACAAGTCATTTTTTGTACATTGTCCCTCAAAACCTAACTAAATTCCTGAGTAGAAGAGTGTGTTTCATCCCTCATATTTTGTAGTGTTACTACTGATGCCATAGGGTGGAAATTAAGGTTATAAAAGATGCCCCTTAATGTGTGAGGTTGAGAAAGGAATAAATGGTTGAAACAAATTACCATAAATTGTAACCAAATGTGAGGTAGTGTGAGGAGAGAGAAAAGAGATCAAGAGGTCAAAGAGTACCTGCAATCAAACACCAAGCATAAATATAGGTATATATCATCCCCAAGATAAGCATACCCATGCTTGGAAGATAAAACAAAACATGGCCACCAACGCAATACATTCTATATCCATGAAGTGAAATGCAAGATCATGGCCATGAAAGAATACACGGTGGATCCATGTCATTAATGAGATCATATCCATGAGAAAATAAAATTTGGATATATGTCACAAAATATACATTAGGGAGACAAAATGCATAGAGGAGAGTTCCCCCAAAGTTTTCAAAGTACTCATATACAAGTGATAGACTCCATCTCAACTTGGGATGGGTGTTGTTAAGGAATGATGTGTCCCCGAACCCAAGGTCTTCATCCAAACCCCAATGGTACAAATCTACAACATGCAAATAGATGAGCTGATGCATGGTAGAAACCATTTGATTACCCGTCATTGAGGTATATTACTAACAAACACAAGGGAACCCAACAATGATTAAAATGGGCCTAAAGGTACCTAGTACAATATAAAAAGTGTGAATGTAGGATCTGATGTTGAACACTCGTAGAATCATTCAATCATAGGTCAATTATGTAAGCCCATTGTCGATCGCAAGGAGGCATGCCACTGAGGACTGTAAGCTCCAAGGTACTAGCTGGTTTCTATATCTCTCTCCTAGATAAAGTGATGAATTCAATAGGAAGAGATCCATCAAAGGAGGGCCTTAATGTATCCCCCATCAATCGACATGAAACATACACTGAGAGATGATGTGAAGAGAAAGAATCACCAAGTACAATTGACACAGGGATGGTTGACTCAGAAAGTAAACAAAAAAGTAGATGGTCGAATCATGATTAAACTTCCCCAGAACATAGATCATGACATTGTGATGACTTGGTAGCAAAACTTAAGAGTTGGACTAATATAGTGCACCAACACAATAGGCACTGAAGCACTCTCCATGATGATTGGAAGAGTAACCAGCCATAGGAATATATGTGACTCATATTACAGGTACGGCTTCTAGGAAAGCTATAACCGAACTGTAAGATGGTGACTCAAATAGGTGCCATGTTCAAGGGTGACTCTACTAAAGCTGTCATTTCGTAAATAGATCAATGGTAAAGAAACCCACTCTTTATTTATTTATTTTTTTGTTTTTTAATGTCTCCTTCATGGTTTAACGAATGCAAAAGAGAGATAAAAGTGTTCTTGGTAGTGTCTTTTTTCGTTCATTTTTAATGAGCCCGAAAAATAATTAAAAGTATACTCGTGAGGTGTCTTTTTCTTGTCTTTTTAGGAATCCAAAAAAGAGGTAAAATGATACTCAGGAGGGTGTCTTTTTCATGTCTTTTTACGAGTTTGAAAAAGAGATAAAAGTTTACTTGAAATGTGTCTTTTTCATGGTTTAAGGAGCACAAAAAAGAGTTAAAAGTGAGCTTGTCTAATGCCTTTTTCATGGTTTAAAGAGAATGAAAAAGGGGTAAAAGTTAGCTTGTACAGAGAGAACAAGTGGCTTAACAATATTCTTCTATGTTCCAAGTGCATGGAACCGATTTAAGAAAAATGAATGCAAACTACTAATAGCAAGTGAGGTCCACTCTTACCATTGGTTCTCTCCATGGGTAGATGGATGCAAAAAAACAAGCAAATAATGCAAGAGGGTGATGGTCAAAGGTGACTAAAATAGTGGTAAGTAAGATCTTTGAAAAAAATAATGCAGTGGCGAGGTGTATGACGTAAACAACAAATACATAAGAAACCGTAAAGAAACATAACAATTTGAGAACCCCCTCGGGATATGGCCAGTATATAGATGAAGATAGGTAAATGAGTCTCAACGTCAAGCCATGGTAAGGTTGCAGGAGGGTTCTCAGGCCTATAGGAAATCACATTATGGGCAACAAATGGAAATTCACGTGTTAACTAGGGCACCCATGAAGGGTAGGAACTACCGTACAAGTTAGGAAGTGCAAAAATGGAGTGGCTAATGTCGCAACTTGACAGGATCAAACCTAAAGAATAATCACGACAGAGTGGATGGATAATATTGCAAATCACGAAGGTGGGGAAAAGCCTATCCCTATATGCTAGTTTGAGACACATAACTCAGGTTCAGTGGATATCACCATAAGGAAATTATAAACAAAATGTCCCAAATTCCTATAAAACACATCCAAAATAGTAGACTTGGGGTTAAAATGGCTAGTGAAATCTAAAAAAAAAAAAAACTTTTTTAGAAATTTTGGATATGATATATTCAAAAAAAAAAGAACTCACACCAAACATCTATGTACAAGGCATGACAGATCTTGAAATGTTATTAAAAGTAGAGCTCATTTCTAGGCTTAAGCCAAGGATATTTATCGTCACCGACAAACTCATGATCCATTGTTGGCATCATATGGCTCACCATGTCGAGGCCATGCTACATAGTAATGAATTTATACGATCAAAGATACTCATAAAGAGTGGTTTTGTGAGATATGAAATCTCCTTGTTGATTCCCATCAAGACATGAAGGATGTATAAAACATTAATATTCTATGGAAGTGGGAGTAGATAATTCAGTGGCAAGTTCCAAAAAAGAAATCTGAGACTGAAGAGGGTCAAGACTGGGAGGTCTACTAGATGAACCAACAAATTCCCCCAGTCTTGGATCAAGACTCATCATGCTAACTCTCATCGGTTCTGAATCAAGAAAATAGGATCAATGTGACACCTCATCCTTGGGATCATATATGGAAGCCATGGCATCCAGGATAACCTTATATGAAGGTAATGCTATATCTAGGAAATAATGTGAACAAAAAGATCCAACAACCCATTTTGGAAGATTATACTGATCGTACTCCATATGAGTATGGAATGGATGAAGAAGACCAGTTCATGTTGATGGGATTGCCAGAGAGGAAATATCAACTATTGTGAGCAATATGGTATCCCCATAAGACTTAACTTCCTCTGAATGAGGACCCACCCAAGGACAAAAAGACCCAAGGGATCCACTAGTAAAAGAAGAGATCATATTTATCGAGGAAAAATTTGTAGAAAGAGGTGGGGGGAAGGGTAAATGTACCCATCAACGAGGATTCCTTGAACATCCCCAAACCACAGTGCAAAGGATGTTCATCCCAAATACTCATACCTTGATCTGAAAAATAATTTTGGTGGGAAAGTCAATGATTAACCCGATCTGAATCGAAGGTAATTAATCTTGAATCTAAGGGATCAACCCCCCTATGGTAGAAAGCAAATCTTTCTTATATGTAGGGCATATTTGGATAACTTCGAGAGCAGACATGGTGCATGGTGTCTAAGCCAAGTCTTCCACAATGATATCATTGTGGGAAGCTCATGTGTCTGGATTATGTGACATATGCCAAATAACACCCTTCGAGGGGTGAATAAATGTGTCGAAGGATGGCTTCTCAATTAGAAGAGGGCCACTAGGCTAAGAAGAAGAAGCAAACTCCTATACGGGAGGAGGAGTCCCAGAATTGTCATAATTTCATGCTCGAGTTTGAAGGGAGACCAACTAATCACACATGAAAATTGTAGCAATTGAGGATAACCCCTCATACTAAGGGGTACCGACCATGCCCCCTTGCGGAGGGACATAAGTTTTTTGCAACCATTTGCTAAGGCTGGGGGACATAATGAGTTAAAATAATAGGTTGTTGGGGGGGATTTTGTTGTGCCAAGAAATGGTGGACCTCATGCTTCCTAGGAGAATGATGAGTAGGATGGTCCTCCCCACAAATTGTGCAAGGGAACTTACTCTTCTTCTTCTCCTTCATTCCTCCCCTTGTTTTTTTTCAGTTGGAGCAGTCCCTCTCTCAATATTGGAGTTCTTTTATCTATTTTTCTTCTTTTTTTGTCTAGGTTGATGAGGATTCTTCAGTTGCATGTATTGCACTGAATTCACCTCGTAGTTCATAGTGGGGATCGAGGAAGATTGAGAAATGGTCATGGTAGTTGATGGGTTTGACGAGATGGTCATGTGACTCATCTGATTAGTAAGCTTTCCCAATGAGGCATGGGATACATAACCAACTACTCCATCATCATGGGGTCTTGGGTTTAGTTTTCATGGATCTGTTAATGATCGAGGAGCATGTAGGATGATATCATAAAGAGTGTCTGACTGTGAATAAATCAAATCTATGTGCTAGGAACGTAATATGTCTTGCTCCTCAATCGTTTCCTCTGCCATAGTAACAACTTTGGTGATGGGTGGTAGGAGAGATTTGGTGAACCACTCCATGAGGAGTTGGTCAAGGATATGGGTCTTGATCATCCTAAGTCTTCGTCTCCACTCATGTATATGATCGGAAATGTGAGTGGAAGTATCTTGATGCAATGATGTCAATAGATCTGTTCCTACCTTGTGTTAAATAAGTAATTGGTAATGTCTTAAGAATTCCATATCCAAGTCGTTGAAACTATTGAAGGAAAATCCCTTTAGTTCTATGTACCATTTGGAAGCACTTTGGGTCAGGGATCATTGGAAAATATTCAACCATATACTTTCATCCATCAAAGAGTTGGATGAACACAAAAAATGATATGTCATGATGTGTGTGGATGGGTCTTCTTCCAGATTTTTTTAAAATTTTAACATATCAGATAGGAGATTTGTAGGTATAAGTAGCCATGTAGGATCATGGGAAATAAGGTCATTTATCAGACATGAAAGATCAAGAAAATACAATGTCACTAAAAAAGGAAACAACATATGATCAAAATGAATACTCAGATTATGATAAACCTCCTCGCGTCCCAGAGGAACCTTGCGGTCACCCCATATTAATGCTTCTATAAGGATACGTTGTACCAGTAGGGTGATTTCCCCTAGGAATGGAAGTGCTCCCAGGAGCATGACTACTCCTAGGACTAGGAATTCCCTCAAGGGGATTTCCCCTGAGGGTAGGCATAGACCCTATAAGAAATTGACCTCCTAAACCAAAACTATCCCCAGGGAAGAAACCACTAGGACCAAAGGTAGAGAGAAAGGAATATCTTGTCAATTTTCACATGCAACTCTGTGTGACTAATTTCATATCTGAAAATTGTTTCCTAATGATCTAACGGTAAAACCCTAGTTGTTATTACTGAAAAACTTTACACTAAAATTATTGACTGAAAAAATATGCAGTGGAAACAACAATATTAGAGATGAATCATCAATACACAAAATATACAAGAATTATGTTTTGTAACTTTATCCAATCCTTCAAATCTGAGGAAAAAACCAGTGCTCTCAATGTCACCAAGATTGAGGACAAAACTAGTCCTCTCAGCCAATACAATGTCACCAAATATGAGGACAACCTTATCCTCCAATAACCATACAAATAAGAAAACTAAACCTCAACAATATTATGGAAATATCCTCTTCCCATGAAATTGTTGTAGACCACCTATACGACCTACTGATGTCACATGTCAGCCTATATGCGTAAATACGATGTTTTCTCCACTCCAAACCACTTATAATCTATACATAATTTGTCCTTCTACAGCCCACTTATATACATGCTTCGTCCTCATGCAAACCACATATTGTATGAAAAATTCACTCCACATGTGTGACCTTCTTTGCTTCTCTCTTCATGGCTAGCATCGCCACCTTGCAGACTTTTCCTTTGTTGAGATCACCAATCGTCCTTGGCACAAGTGCACACTTACTTATTCAAACTCTAACATGTCACCACACTATGACACAATATGAGATGTCACATTGATCTCTCTCCTTTATATACAATCCTTATGGGTCACCATAGAATACCCTCCATAATTCAACACCAAATTAGAATTTCTTTGTGGGTGTGAAGCACTCAACACAAGCCTAGAAATCCCATCACTAAACCCATGAGTTCCCAGCCTCATCCCAAGGCTAATTTCACTAAAACAAAAGGATAATCGGGTGCCAACGAAGATTCCCACATACCTAACACCTTGACCTCTTGTGGGAATACCTCCCGAAGCTACAATAATCAAAACTCCCTTTAAGCGAGGGAGGTATCCCATCCATTATCATATAGATTTACCTCTTCCTCCCATGTTGGAAGTGTCTTTGTCTCCTACATAATGATGGTTACCATAGTTGCACTCTATTCCTCTTGACTAGATGATGCAACTCTTGTTTTCCAATTTGTCTGACTGGATGTATCCTTTCTCACTAGAGAAAATCTTATTTTTCGATCTGTCTAACTTACCACATCCTTGGTTACTGAAGCAAATCTTACTATCCAATCTTTCTGACTGCATCCTTTGTCACTGAATTAAATCCTACTCCCCACTCTTCCTAGTTGGATGCATCCTCTGTAACTGTAGAAAAACCTGCTGAATCAACTGGATCGTCCATGGAATGCACACAGATCCTAGAAGCCTCTTGCTCCTAAACCTCCTGTCTGGCCTCCTCAACCCATGAAATCTATCTGTTAGTCTTGTAGATTCCTCTCTCCCATATGAACCTGAGGGGGAACTCCCTCTGAATGGTTAACTCTCCCTCTGATCCCACTGAATCCTACTAAGATTGAGCCCCCTTTGAGTCTGCATACTCTCTCTGAAGTCTAATTCCCTCTAAGTCTAAACAAATTTTGGAGCTATCTACTCCCTCTAAACCTGTTGACCTCCTATGAAATATAATCTCCTATGAACAGTCCTAGGAGGTTTCTCCTCCATTCTGAATATTAAGGGTTGAATCCATTTAAACTTTGGTTCTCTTTGAGAATGTATAATTCTTGAGACCACCTTCCTCATCAATGGTGAAGCTCCCTACTCCCTATGAACCTATGCTACTCGTGGGGCCACCTACCTCACCACTGGTGGAGCTTCCAACTCCCTTAGTGGGGCTACCTGCCTCACCACTAGTAGCGCTACCTTATCCTCGTCATATATCTATCTTCTCCTAATGGCCACAACATGCATATGCTATCCCCTCATCCTATATATGTTTCCCTTCCAAAATCCAAGAACCACCGCTGATCTGAAGCTAGATCATCTAGTGGGCACAAACAACACTTGTCCATATCGAAAAGATATATGGTAGCCCTTGTTCTCAATATTCGATACTGAGAGAAAACTCATCCTGAGTTTCAACACCCATAACACATTCAACACCCTCAACACCTCTCCTAGCTCCATATGGAACAATACTGTACCAGATCTGTGTATTGCATGCTTAGTTCCCATACCAAGATCTACAACCAAGTCTAAGCCAGTCATAGTGATGTTTTCAAACAACTCTCATGCACCTCTCATATCGAAATATGCTATGTTATCCACCAACCAAGTCTCCTTGTTGGAGATTGAACCTAAAAGGGCAGAGACCAACAAGATATCCCTATGGAACATGTCTGCAACCTCATCAACCTCTGTTGTTGATGGCTACTATTTGAAAACATGGGTATTCCAACAAGGGACTCACACCTTCAATAACCACTCACACAACCAGATAAAATATTAACACATCGATGTTTTGACGTGGTAAAACCGCTACGTGGAAACATCCACAACCCCAACCAACACGACCACTTGGAATAGTTTATTAATGCAAAAGAAAAAGATTCCAAAGACATTTTACAAAAGCATTTCTCACAATCGATCATTGACAAATGAACCCTCGTGCTCTTTAAATAGAGATCATGGATGAATTGGGTGTTAAGCCACGGATCAATGGCCATTAAGATTGAGGAGAATATGAATCGTCAAATCACTCTATATCGGGAACATATTGTGACCGTCAAATTTCCTAACTACAAATGCATATTAATGCATACTAAAGAAACACACATTTACCTAATGACACATTAGACCAAGTAGATATTAACTAACTCCTAAGTGTTTAAATATCCTAACATCCCCCCTTAAGAACAACTTGGGATATGATTGAAGGATTTACAATAGTTACACAATAGGAGAAGGAATGATGCATTAGAGCCTATCCCCCCTTAATGACAACTTCCTGAACTCCTAACATAGATCTAAGTTTGAAAAACTTCACTTTTGTAAGAGACTTTGTGAAAATGTCTGCAACTTGATATTCTATAGGGAAAACAAGAACTTCAATAAATTAATCATGAATGAGCTTTTTGATGAAGTGCATGTGTAGCTCGATGCACTTGCTGTGCTAATGTTGAAATGGGTCTTTGGCAAGCTTGATGGAACTCTGATTGTCGCACCAAAATATGGTCGGATGTTGCTGCTGGAATCCAAACTCTGAAAGGATCTGTCGAAGACACAAGGCTTCCTGACTTGCATTTACCGTTGCTTGGTACTCTACTTCTTCTGAAGAAAGTGCAATAGCCTGTTGTTTCTTACAGGCCCAAGTGACAGGTCTTGAACCAAGGCCGAAGACATAACCTGCAATAGACTTCTAATCATCATGGTCACCGACCCAATCTAAATCAATGAAACCAACCAATAAAGGAGTCCCCCCTGAACTTTAATGTATCCCAAAATGAATTGTACCATGAACATAGCGAATTATCCTTTTAGTTTCTTTCCAATGTATTTCATGGGGTGTTTTCATATACCGATCAACAAGACCAACAACAAAGGAAATATCAAGATGGGTATGAGTCAAGTATAAGAGACTACCAACTAACTGACGGTACATGGTGGCATCAACTTCGAGAGAAGTATAGGTGGCAATAAGCTTGAATCCAAACTGGAAGGGATAAGGAGTTGGTTTACAATCATCCATGTGAAAGCGATGAAGAAGGTCACAAGCATACTTAGACTGGGAAAGAAAAAATCCTTCATTGGTTTTCAAAACTTGGAGGCCAAGGAAATAGTGCAAAAACCTAAGTTTGTCATTTCAAATTTATTCTTAACGATGGTTTTCACATGGTTTAAAAGTTTTGAGTCACTACCAGTAAGGATAAGGTCATCAACATAAAGGACAAGGATTATGAGATGGCTTCCTACTTTCTTGGTATAGACATTATGATCAAAATGACATATAGAGAATCCAATGTCAATAAGAAAGTTGTCAATTTTGGCATACCAAGCTCGGAGAATTTACTTAAGACCATAAAGAGATTTCTTAAGGAGACAAACACGGCTAGAGTCATTATGGACATAGCTAGGAGGTTGTTCCATGAAGATTTCTTCTTGCAAATATACATGCAAGAAGGTGGATTTAACATCCATCTGATGGAACTCCCATTTATGTGAGGCAACAAGGGAAAGAACAAGGAAGATGGAATTCGTTTTGACTATAGGGGCAAAGGTTTCATTATATTCAATTCCTTCGACTTGGAAAAATCCTTTGGAAACTAACTGAGCCTTGTGTCTTTCAACACTTCCATTTGATGCATAATTATTTATGTAGACCCATTTACATATGACAAATTTTCTTCCTTTTGGAAGAGGTACAAGATCCCAAGTATCGTTTTCCATTAAAGAACGATAATCTTCATTCATTGTTGTATCCCAATACAGATGACCTGAAGCTTATGGAAATGTCTCTGGATCATGAGTCTCTGAAAATTGATCCAAAAGTTGAAACTATGAATGTGTCTGACACTGATCTAAAGGATCACCAAAAATATCACCAACTACTTTTTGTGTTGAACGAACCCATCTAGGAAGTTGTGGAGCCAGTGTTGGTTTAGGTTCAAAGGAATCATCTGGAGGAAGGTGAGAAGGAGGAGGTGTATTTTCATCCTTATTGTCATCATCTGAAGGAGAAACCATAATAGGAACATAAGAAGGCAGAAACACCGAAGATGTATCGCAGGCCAAAGAAGGCACAATCGCCGAATTAGGCTCGCAGACCAAGAGATTTTCATCAAATTTAACATCTCTTCTAATAATAATTTCATTACAATGTGGTTGAAGAATTCTATAACCTTTTACATCTTTAGAATAACCAACAAATATACACTTCTCACTTTTAGGATGCAATGCTTTCCTTTTCTCGTCAGGAATGTGAGCCCATGCTATACTGCCAAATACATGGAAGTGACTTACATCTAGTTTAATTTTAGTCCAAGCTTCTTCCAGTGTTATATTTTAAGAGCCTTTGTGGGAGTGCGATTTACTATGTAATTTTCAAAGTTGATTGCTTCCACCCAATACTTTAGACTTAATCCCTTAGATTGGATCATACAATTATCCATTTCTTTTAATGTGCAGTTCTTTCTCTCAACAACACCATTTTGTTGTGGTGTATATGGAACAATGTGTTGCATTTGGATGCCCTGTGTAGTGCAGTAACTTGTAAAATTATTTTTCACACATTTTACTTCATTACATGTTCTTAAATTTTGAATTTGATGTCCAGATTGTTTTTCTACAAGGGCCTTGTAGGCCAAAAACTTGTCAAAATTTCCGCTCTTAAGTTTTAAGAAGTAAACCCAAGTACGTCTGGAAAATTCATCAATGAAATTTAATAAATACTTGCACCTAGAAAAAGAAGGAGAAGAAAGTGGACCACACAAATCACTATGAACAAGATGCAAAGGGCCTCAGGTGTGCCAAGAGGCACGTTTTTCAAAACTGTCCCGATGATGTTTGCCAAGAACACAACCGAAACAAATACCATCTCTGCATGAAACAAGAGGAAGACCAATCACCATATGTTGATTCCATAGTTGTTGCAATGAGAGAAAGTTTAGATGACCAAACCGGTCATGTCAAAGTTTGCTCAAGTCATCGCTATGAGAAACAGAAAATGATGAAAAAGATGATGAACCAAAGTTGTCAAACTTGTACAACCTGGTAATATCATCAATAATTCCAGTTGCAAGAACATGCTTAGGATCTTTTAGATCCTTGATTACAACTTGGTGAGGTGAAAACTCTACGGTTTTACCTTCACCTGAATGAGTGATTTGATACACAGATAGAAGGTTACAAGAAAGACTTGGAACACATAATACATCATTGAAATGACCGTTTTCTACTTGAACTATTCCAGATCCTTCAACACTAAGAGATATATCATCAACAACAAATATTTTCTTTGTGTTACATTCATTTAGAGAAGAAAATATGTCTCTATCCTTAGCCATATGATAAGATGCTCCATAATCAATAAGCCATTCATCAGAAGAAGAAGTAGAAGTTGTATTGATGGAGAAACCAAAAGCAGAAAGTGCATGTCCATGAGAAGAAGAAGAAGAAGTAGAATCAATACTGATGGTGTGCTTCTTCATCACCACTTCTAAAGCTGCCATCTTCTTGAAACATTTGGATTCATCATGACCATATTTATCACAAAAGTTGCAATGTATGTCAGTCTTCTTACTTTTATATTTTTCTCCTTTGTCACCATTAGGATCGGAAGTTGTCTTAGTGGGTTTGGGACCCTTATATTGCTTGTTATTGTGGCAAGGATGTTGCTTCTTGGGATTATTGGGCTTATCTTTTTTATGGATGAATAAGACTTTGTTGGAGGTACCTACAGTGTTGATCACTCCAAGTTGTACAAGTTTATCTTTCTCTCTAATCAAAGCATCACAAAAGTTCTCAAGACTGGGTTTTTGATAAGTTGTCCCTAGAGCCTCTTGCATGGCATAAAAGGTAGATACAAATACAGAATATGCACTACTTAGCTTAGAAAGAATAAGATATATGCAACAATCTTCTTCTATCTTTATCCTACATTCTTTACATAAAGTTTTGAGTGTTTTAAACTTAGATAGATAGTCTTCAATGCAAGAAAAATCATTTGGACTTAAAGTCAATACTTGATTTTCTAACTGTTGTGCTCGAATAATATTGTGTTTACCAAACACAGATTCAATCTTTTCCCAAGATTCTTTGGGTTTATCAATTGATTGAAGGTGGAACCTTAAATCAGGAGAGATGAACATTCTGATTAATCCACGTGCTTCGCCATTCCTATTATCCTGTTTTACTTTCTTATCAACATCAGTGGGTGATGTTTCCTTTCCCAAGGTAATCCAGTACAAACCTTTACTTCTTAATAAATCTTCTATATGGGATTTCGATTGGAAGTAGTTAGTGTTGGTAAGCAAGAGATTAATTGTAGAATCCATATTAAATATGTAGATAATATGGATTTAAAAATTTAAACTGATGATCTGGATGGAAAGATATAAAAAAAAAAAATAGGTGGTTTTAAAAAAAACGACACTGGAAACGGATTTCGGATGTGAAAGTTATGCTCTTTTAAAAAAAAAACACAAATGATAACCAAAGGACCACATGGTGGTGTAAATTGCTTTTATGAAGTGCCCCACTTTTATAAAAATAAGTGGGGATCACTTTTACAATGAAGTTACTTTATAAAATAAAAGTTGCATACAAAATAAACAACTCTAAAATAAAATATTAAAGATACTTATAGTGATCCACTTTTATACTTGAAGTGAAATACACTTTACAATTTGAGCATGAACTTTTTCAAAAAAAAAGTGACAAAAAGAGAGACTTGAACTCAAGACCTCTTACTTAATAAGACAACTTTTAACCAAATGGTCTAGAAAAACATATTGTATTGTTTAGCAAGAGGATTGGGGATGTTGGTGTTGGTGTTGGTGTTGGTGTCATTGGTGTTGTTGTTGTTTTCGTTGTCGTTGTTGACGGCCTTGGAGAGCGTGCTAAAAAAAACAGTTTTCACACAAGAAAAAAATTCCGCTTCTCAATGACAACAAGGGTTAGATCTCGGTTAAGATGCACCTTTTCCTATCTATTTATGATTTTCCGAGATCGCACAAGGTGAAGGGAAAAGAGAATACACATATCTAAAAGAGTAGCAACCTGAAAACAAATAATATAAAACCAAAATAATACTCTGCAAATTTTTAAAAAATGCATATTCAGGCTTTATACCTCTGGATCTGACTAAAATGGTTGTATCTTGGGAAAACATAAACCTTTTTGAGTGAAACGAAAGAGTTCCTAACTAAAAAAAGTGCTCCAAATGCAATGGAACATTCCTTTCAACCCAAAAATGCATGGAAATGATAGAAAATGGAGATGCGACAACTCAACTTCACGATCTTGATCTATAGTAGGAGCGGGTCTTTAAACAGGCTTTGATATCATGTTCGAAAACACATGTATTCCAATAGAGGATGAACACGTTCAGTAACTACTCATACAACCAGATCAAAGATCAACACACCGATGTTTTGACGTGGTAAAACCCCTACGGGGAAACATCCATGGCCCCAACCAACGTGACCACTTGGAGCAGTTTATTAATGCAAAAGAAAAAGATTACAGAGAGATTTTACAAGAGAATTTCTCACAATAGATCCTCATCAAATGACCATCCATTCTCTTTAAATAGAGATCATGGACCAATCAATTGTTAATCCATGGATCAATGGTCGTTAATATCAAGGAGAATATGAACCGTCTGATCACTCTATGTTGGGTCTATGTCGGAAACATATCGTGACAGTCAGATTTCCTAACTACAAATGAATACTAATTCATACTAAAGAAAAACACTAAGTAACACACTTTTACCTAACGACACATTAGACCAAGTAGATCTTAATTAAATTCTAAGTGTCAAAATATCCTAACACCTATTGCCTCCTTCTAGTTTGGACACTATGAAGCATAGTGGCCATAGTCATGAAACTCAAAAAATATGATCCTGCTACTATGCTTCTTTCCTCTTGGCTGTGGAGATGCTTCTCTTGAGAGAGAAACCCTCCTTCCTGGTGAACCTATTCTACCTAGAGAACCTCTTCTAGGATTCCTAGTATGGGATACAAGGGATTGGTTCTTATCACTGATAGTCTTCACCATACCATCCATATCATCCCTAGACACTAACTGTGTCTCCTCCTGGATACAATCGGTCCATAATTTGTCAAATTCTAGCAACTTCTCTCGTGCACAGATCCCTTGCACAAATGGTTCCCAAGACATAGGAATATCTCTTAATGATATATTCAAAAACTCAACAACCTCCACCTTATCACTGATGACCATACGTTGATCTTGGATATGAGTAATATTCATAAGATAATTCACAATTGTGTCCTCATTGGACATCTTGACAACTTGAAGTTGGTGCTTCAATTGCAACTTTCTGCCAGTATTCCCGTTTTGGTATAGACCCACCAAAACATCATACATCTCCTTGGAAGATGTCTTCTCTGCAATGTGAGGAATCAAGTGATCCTTCACTAACTCCAACAATGCCCACTTGGCCATCAATTCTTCTTGTGAGATGTCAATTCCTACAGATCAATAGGACTTGCAACCACTTTCTCAACAATATCCCTGAGATCATACTCTTCCAATAGAAGGAGAAACCTAGCCTTCCAAGCCCAAAAGTTGGTTTACCCTTCCAAACCGTCTTCAATATTCCATGTATACACCATGGTGACCTTCCTGGAACAAGGCAAAGAACAAGAACAAGACCAACACTCTTCTAGTGTTGTGGCCAAATTGTGTCTCGAGATCATCCCTTTCTCTTCCAATCCGAAGATCTAATACCATGTCAATTTTCACATGAAACTCTATGTGATTAATTTCATATCTGAAAAAATGTTTCCTAGTGATATAACGGTAAAACCCTAGCCATCATCACTGAACAAATTTACACTAAAATTATTGATTGAAAACATATGCAACGAAAACAACAAGATCAGAGATGAATCATCAATACACAAAAGACACAAGAATTATGTTATGTAACTTTATCCAATCCTTCAAATCTGAGGAAAAAACCAGTCCTCTCAATGTCACCAAGACTAAGGACAAAACTAGTCCTCTCATCAAATACAATGTCACCAAATATGAGGATAACCTTTTCTTCCAATAACCATACAAATCAAAAAACTAAACCTCAACAATATTCTGGAAATCTCCTATGCCCATGAATATGTTGTAGACCACCTATACAGATTATTGACGTCACTTATCATCTTGTAGGGATATGTACCTACCTAGAAAAATATATGCGTGATTCACCTTACTGGAAACCCACGTACATACATTTTTTTCTCCACTACAAACAATGTATACCATATACATGATACGTCATTCTACAACCCGCATATATACATGCTTCATCTTCCTGCAAACCACATTTTGTATGAAAAAATTTCTCCACGCATGTGACCTTCTTCACTTCTCTCTTCAATGCCAGATTCGCCACCTTGCATACTTTCCCTTTGTTGAGATCACCAATCCTCCTTGGAAGAAGTACAGACTCACTTATGCCAACTCCATCATGTCACCACACTATGACACAATATGAGGTGTCACAATGACCTCTCTCCTTTCTATACAATCCTTAGGCATCACCATAGAGGCCCCTCCACAAGTCAACATCAAATTAGGATTTTCTTGTGGGTGTAAAGCCCCAACACAAGCCCACAAATCCCATAACCAAACCCAACATAACTACCCCATAACCAACATAACTACCCCATTGTGTGAAGTTTCCCCCAGGGACATGATTTCCCTTAGGAACAATGGTGTAAAGGGAAGGAAACAACATGATACCCCATGGGATATTGAATTCCCCATAAACATTATTGCCCCTAGAGTAACTAGGAACAACCCCAGAACCACTGGATATAATCCAGTGGAAAGGAAAACCAACACTTGATATTACCAGGCTACTTGAAGGAATGACATAGGTAAAAGGAATTCCACCTCCCATGTTGAAACCCAAGTCCCCCCCCCCACT
>JASDQU010738271.1:64199-79532 GCA_032191745.1 Picea mariana
ATATATGTTTTTTATATAGTTTTTGTATTTTTCTTTTTATTTAATTTTTTAACTAATCCTAATTACTAACCTAGTTACTAACTTAGGTTTTAACTTAATTATTAATTAATTAATTAATAACTAGTTATTTATTAGCTAGTTTAACCTATACTAACCTTACTTATTTAACCTAACTAACTTTATTGCTAGCATTATTAACTTAATGCTTTTTATCCTAAGTCTGTTAATGCATGGATGGGTGGCGGGAAAAGTAGTCAAAGGGGCTACAGGACAAGGGAGTGAGGGCGCAGCGTGTATGAAGGATACAGCAGGGTGATGGGGGATCGAGTGAAAAGAATGGAGGGAGGAAACGAGATCAACTGAGCCATACTTCGTCATCACGAGAGGAACGCCAAATCAACAGTCGAAGAATCGAGTCGCCTATAATTATAGGACGCCAACACCATCAACTGCCACATCATGCTGATGTCATCATCCACACTACCATGCCAGTTGTTGACATCATCACCCATTTTGTCGTGTCAGTTGTTGGCGTCATCGTCTGTACTGGAAAGTCATATACTAACATCATCATCCTTATTGCCACATCATCATGTGTACTTCCATGTCATCTGTTGATGTCATGATATGTATTGCCACGTCATTTATTGACTTCATCATCTGTACTACACGTCAGCACCTAGTCGCCATGCATCATCATGTTGACATCATCTTTATACTGCCACATTTGTTGCTGCATCAACATTCGTACCGCTAGTTGTTCCTGTCACGTCGGTTGTTGCTTCAACATGTTGATGTCAGCATGACACGTGGCCAATTTTGGTTGGTCCAACTGGGTGGAAAGTCACCCAAAATGAGTGACACATGGCAACCCGAGAGGTTTCCATGAAATATGTCCTCCTCTGCGTCTACCAACTCAGCATGTTAACATCATGTTGATGTCGGCACTATACAGATTTTCTCATCGTCGCATGTTTTCTGAAAACTTTAGATGGCCATATCTTTTGATCTGTGACTCTGTTTGACGAGTCGTTTATGCCATCGGAAAACTCTCATCGAGCCATTCGTTATGGTGTGTTTTTCTTGAATTCTGGGCACTTTGATTTTTGATGTATTTTTTAGCCCCATGGCTCAGTTACTCAAAATAGGAGGCCATTATCAACTAACTCAAATATTTTATTCATCCTTTTAGTCATCAAAATGAATATATCCTCCTTTCTAAGTTGTTTCTTTTCTGGTAGTTGATCTTCTTCCTATAGTTGGCTTCCTTTGTTAGTTGCTTTGTTGGGTTTCTTGCCTTTCTTTGGACGCAACTCTGGATGGAGTGTTCAACATGTGGCTTCCTGATGTACACCCTTGTTACCATGGGCGCAATGGGTGTAATGGTTCTTCTTTATCCATGTTTTCGTGCCCTTATTTTTCTCCTGACGTGGAGAAAGGTCTTCATGTCGTGGTTTCTTCCTAGTTGCCATAACCTTCCTGTACAAAGCCATTCTTTTCCAACACTTGGAAACAACATGTTTGTTCATACCACAAAACATACATGGTTTTCTATTCCATAGAATTTGTTGATCATTGCCAGTTTCCTTATAATCAAAAGGAATGTTCGAATAATGAGACTTTTTATACCTTGTTTGGTGGTCTCTGGTGCGGGCCTGGCAAGGAGAACTTGCCTTAGCTCTTTCCTCAAACTGCGCACCTCTCTTTGGAAATGACTCATAATCACGATCATCGGAATGGGATGATGTGCTCTCATCCTCCATTGATTCGTCACTTGAGGAATCCCTTGCTTCTACTGCTTTGGAGTTCCTTTTATCAATGGTTTTCGAGTTTCTTTCATCAGTGGTCTTAGAGAATGCTCCATCTTCCTCTCTGACATAGCCCAATCCTACATATCAAGGTAATTCCACCACTTGGATGGTCTTCACAATGCCTTGGACATTATCTCTGAGGCCTATTCCTTAATACCTGATCTTCCTCATCGGCTTGAAGCCAGTGTATGTAGTATGCTTTTCAAAAGCACCAAAATCATCATCATAATGAGAAGAACATGAAACTGAAGAAGGATTGTTTACCTCAGTTACCAATTCTAGATCAGGTGTGGGGGATGGTTTTACTAAGCCTTCATCACTTTGCAACTTTGTAAAAACCTCTTTTGTGGCTTGTAATTGAAGCCACAATCTCTGATTCTCTTCTTCTGCATCTCGTAGCATCTTCTTCAATTAGGCATTCTCTACTTGAATTCTCTAGTTGATTTCCTGTAGCTCGTTGAGCGATGAATGCTTTGGTGTCTTTGCCATCTTGCATTCAACACCTGCAATCCCTGTCAATCCTGTTTTGATACCACTTGATCTGAGACCGGGGTGACACTGATACCAATCTTTACTTGGTTCTAGGCCACTTAATAAGGTCATATTTAAGATCATTTTAATTGAACTTGATTGTAATAAAGGTGAAATTGAAGTGCTTATGAAGACTGGAATATAACTTGGTGAAATATGTTGTTTGTCTCATAATCCATTACTTAATGCATTTAATAAAACAATATTGCGGAAATAAAGCATACATAAGGAAACTTGAGATGAAATAACAACACATGACAAGAGATCACCATTGTTAACGAAAATCACCAGTATCGCTACATATCTGAATTTGTTGGAATACAAATCACTTCATTGTTTCTCCCAATGCGGGGTTGATTCTTTTTTACATAAAAGGGCCACATCTTCTCCCAAATGAAGGGGCAACAAGGCTCTCCCAATCTGGGGCATAATTCTCTCAAAGTAGGGGCTCTCCCATAAAGGGGCATAATTCTCCCAAAAGGGGATTACATACAAACTACAAGCATGAGTGCTTGATTTCTCTCCAAAAGCCCTTTTTTTTATTCTCTCCCAATAAAGGGGTTTAAATAATTTTTCCTAGCTCCATAATCCAAAAAGACAAGATCCATAAATTTAGGATCTAGTACCTACCCAAGGACATAAATGAGAAAGACCCTTAACTTCCTCCTTGAGACTAGGAATCCACTTGTAATAAAGTGAGGAAGAGTCCAAACCAGCTCATGAGACCCTTAACTTCCTCCTTAAGACTAGGAAACTAATTTGTGATTTGGATTCCCCCATAAAACCAATTTCCCATTTTTACAAATAATACTTCATATTTCCACTCATTCCAAATATTCCTCTTTTTTCCGCTTAAAAATTGGAAACTAATTTGTGAGTTGGATTATCACAACCAATTTCCCGTTTTTACAATTAAATGAATAATACATGAGATTTTCCAACTCACTTCAAGTATCAATCATTTATTACAATTGAATCATTCATGATTAATTAATTATTCTTTGCCACCTATCATTAATTAGCATTTTAATGATATTTTTCATGGTATGCAAAGTAATAGTTCCATGTGTGGAGATCCTCCTATATCAAGCATTCAATACTTGGTCTAGGGGTTAAGATTGTTACCCCCCTATGGTTTGTCTTAGCTAGTTCAATACCTAGGGTTTATGAGGGGATAAACCTTAGGGATTGACCTAGTTCACTTAGATTTTCAAGCTAGATGTCATAGAAGAAGGAGACGACACCAAGGTTTGTGAGGGTATAAACCCTAGGGTTAGTCTTTGGGAATTTCAATCTTAGGCCTATGAGGGTATAGTCCAATGGTTTCAAAATTCCAAGTCTTCTTGGCTATATAACTTCCAATTTAAGGTGTTTTTTGACTCCATATACCCAAGAATTGAAATGGACATTGGTCTTTCCATTGCAAGTGAGATAAATCCTTAATTTTCACCTTCTCTCTCAAAGCGACTTGTTCGTTTAGGTACTTTATTACATTTTCATACTTATTTCAACTAAACGCTTTGCATTATAAGACATTTACTTCTTGTTGTTATAAATGTTATTACAACCATTAGGGCTTGATCATATTGTTTATAATTGACTTAGTTTCATGCTAGTTCCTTCATGTAATGATTGGTTATTAACTTACACATCTTCTACTTGATAATTGGCATCTCCTTCATACTTACTTTGTTGATTTTGGGGCTACCAAGTTGTTGTTGTAATAAAACTGTTATTGCTAAAGTATATTGTCTTGTTCCAAGTTTTATTACAACAATCTTTTTATCTTTGATAACTAGAGTATCAACCATTTTTTATTTTTATTTTTAGTTAGTGTTACGGGGCATTTTATCTACTTTCAATAGACATAATTGATTGTCACGTTCCTTGCATACTCGCGATCACTGTGCCTTGTCTAATTTACCATAACCTAGCCCTCAACACTAATTTAACTAAATTAATCATCCAAGATAGGGGGATGTACACTTTCCATAGCTTGCTATAGGATCCCTTGAGGTTGTTAGGGAAACCTCCCTTGTGTTGGATCCTTATCCATCACCAAAACAGGGGAAGTACTTTCTTAGGCGACAATGAAAATTACTTCCATATGTTACATTGGTTTAGCATCTTGTGAAGGCTTTGCACAAGTGCTAGATTTTGTGAAAATATGGTTGATTATTAATTCTCCACCATCACTATAAAACCAAGGTAAACCAAAGATTATTTTTTCCATTCATACTTCTTAAAATTCAATAACAATTTATTCCTCCAAAGGATCTTTAAAGCTTTTTGTACGTGCACGAGATGTTCTTCCCATGTATTGCTAAAAATTAAAATATAATCCAAGTAAAGTATGAAAAAAGATTCAATCAAATATCCAAGTACCTCATTCATGATCCACATGTATGTTCTCGGGGCATTACACAACCCAAAAGGTAGTACTAGTAATTGATGCAAGTTTTTATTGGTTTTGAATGATCTCTTCCATGTGTCTTATTCTTTCATCCACATTTGGTGATACCCAAACTTCAAGTCCATCCTTAAGAAGTACTTGGCATAGTGTTACTAGTCGATTGAAGTAAACAAACCCAATTCAATAATGAATAAAATAAATATAAAGAGAATTTAGAATGAAATAATTACATGAGAGCGAATAAATGAATGAGATGATAAATTAAATTACACCAATGCATATGTTTTATTAATACATGTTATGTGATAGTTTATAATTTGGCCCACATGTGGTTCGACCTTACAACAATAATTAAGAATTAATATAGTCAATACTAGGCCTAGTAACAAATATTTATGTTCATTGCAAGTTCTCCCCTTTAAAGGGGATTTGTCCTTAAAGCGCCATTTAGGAAGGTTGCTACAAACAAGTGACGATGCATCCATAGAAGATGCCTTCACTTGGATAATTCTTTCATTGGAGTTTAAGTTGTCAATGTGTTGCTTGATTATGTCTCGTTCTTTCTTAATTTTACCTTTTAGGATATGCATATCTTTTAGGACTGTTCCAAGTTGTCTCTTATGTTGGAGACCTATATGTTGGTGAGTGTGCCTGATTTTGTCTAATGCTTAGATGTTATTATTATCACTCAGTCCTTCTTTCCCTTGGGGAAAGGAATATACTTGTCATTCTTCGATCTAGTCTCTATCAATTGGTTAATGGCACACATAAGCAGTTGATAGTCATCAAATCCTAAAAGCTATCTCAGATAATGTTCAATAGCCTTGAAAGCAACTCTCAACTTCATTTTGTTTAGATCCAATAGCTAGTCTATCAGGCCATCCAAATGTACTCTTTTTTTTAAATCAATAGAAGGAGTAGACTTTTTTCATCTCTAAAAAAGAGTCCATCGTATTTATTCTTAAGACCTTTGTTCACAACACAATAATTCCTTATTGGTTGTGAAAAGGTTATTTTGGTGGCTAGAGGTTTAAAAGACAATTTGTATCTCTTTTTTTGACACTTTAACTTCAAAAACTACTTTTGAATATTGGTGGTCTAATCACCCAATAGCATTAGGCATTCCATACCTAAGATCGTGTGCATTCCATCTAATGGTATTACATAGAAACTTGTTTGTGAATGGACATTTTGTATCTACAACTTCACTTTGTGTATCTTCCTATCTTTTTAATTTCATGGCCATTTGTAACCATCCACTTAAGATTTTCATTGCATATGCAAGAGGTTTAGTCTCCTTGCAACAATGATGTCTATGACGATGTAGAATTTCCTAAATCTAAAAGTATTGTTACTTGATTGTCTTTCAGTAACTCATTGAGGTTTAATGTTCAGGGTTGTGAGCTTCTTGTGGGAGGTTGTTCCACAATTTTCATGGGTGTTGATGAGATCATCGGCAAGTCTTTTTCAACGTGCTTTTTCAAGTTTCAAGATTTGGGCTCTGACTCTCATTTCTACCAAATATATTTTAGGCATCATTTTATTTTATCTGCTTCTAATATGGTATTACTGACAATTTGTTTTTAGTCTTGTTCATCTAAGGTGACACCAAAGATTTTTGCTTTGTCATTACAGATTTTGCAATGCTACATATTCTTGAGTTTTATTTTGTGGCCTGGGATCTAATTATCCTTGCATTTCTAACACCTCTTTTATATTTTTTCCATGAATTTTGAGTTTGGTGTCGGATTCTATTGGTGTGATGATATATTTATGTTGTTGTTTTTTTGCATGGGCCTCTCTTCAATTCCTTATTGAGACACACACAACAAAGACAAAAATTTAACACTCTTTTATTGATTTGATACTTGGTTTCCTTTAGTATCTTCCTTTGGTATCAACATTGTTGAAGTGATGATGGAGTTCATATAAGGTTTAAGCTTGCTTGCACATTTATTTATTAAAGTCCATCTTTTTCCTTTTTCAAGGGAGCTAGCAATTGTTCACAAAGATCTTCAGAGTCATCAAACATAGTGATCATAAGAGTGTGCATTGAGGTCATTATATATTATGGGGGGGCTTCACTAATAATATAGAAGAAAATGTGAAACATTTCAAGAATCGGTCTATCATATCCAATGTCTAACATTATAAAACAAGACCTAATCATCACAACATTCTCCAATATGGTCATCCTTTTATTAAACATGGGATTATTCATGTCGTCTAGCACATAAAAGGTTGTAAGAATTATTAAAAGAGGCCTTTCATGTAGTAATTTAGATGATTTCGCTAAGGCAAGTATTCACCAAAAGTAAAACCTTGCTATCATGATGTCTCGTTAGTTTTGGATCGATCAAGGCATTTATTGTTGTTTGCACTTCGTCCAACATTGTTTATGATGGGAACTAAAGCAACCTGTCATTTTCTTGAGAATCTCAACTTTGGATTGGCTAATAAGTTGTAGTTGGCTTCCTATTTCAAATAATTTTCTCTAGTTGGTCCATGTTAGACAAGAATTTAGCTTCAACCTTCTATATTTTTACTAAAAATACCTCAATTAACATCAACTACCTCCATTTATCTTTCCAATAAATCTTCAATCAGAAAAACTCTCCCTTTTAGGCTTTGATATGTTGCTATTCCTAGCAATATTTATGATAAGAAAATAAAAACAATGATATTTACTATTTTGGTATGGTTTCTTTGGGGCCTTTCTCTTCTTCAAATGACAATTAAAATAAAAATTAAAATGGTGTATGATTGTTTGGGGTTGGTAGGGTGCAAAGATCAACATATATGAAAGCCATTATAGGGCAAAGTAACATAAAACTAAAACAAAAGACAAGAGAAAATAAGAATACAAAGGTAAGGGTACAGTTGGGATTGGACAATAATTAGGAGCAAGTATGAAATTTTTGAAAAGGGCGTGAAATGTTAGAACCCAAACAAAACATTTGTGAACATAACAAGGGTAGTGTTTCAATTCAAATCTTACACCGACTACATGAGAAAAATAGAATGGTATGTAGTTTGTAAAACGAAAAAAGTAGATACAAAGTTGGGACTAGTTATTGTAATTGAATATGCACGATTTGTGTCGAGTTATTTGTCAATTTTCACATGCAACTCTATGTGACTAATTTCATATATGAAAATTGCTCCCTAGTGATCTAACAATAAAACCCTAGTTGTTATCACTGAACAACTTTACACTGAAATTATCGATTGAAAAATATATGCAGCGGAAACACAAAGATCATAGATGAATCATCAATACACATGAGACACAATTTTAGTTTTGTAATCTTGTTATCATCGTAAATCCTGAGGGCAAAACTAGCCCTCCCAACAATAACAATATCACCAAAACCTAAGGACAACCTTGTCCTCCAAAGTCACCAAAATTGAGAACAACCTTGTTTTCCAATAACCATACAATTCAGGAAACCAAACCTTGACAATATCCCTGGGAATAACCTATGCACACAAATATGTTGTAGACCACCTATACAGCCTACTGACATCACTTGTCAGCTTGTACGTATATGTACCTACCCAGAAACTCAGATATGTGATTCACCTTACTGGCAATCCACATACATATGTTGTTTGATCTCCTACAAACCCCATATACCGTATACACAATTTGTCCTTCTGCAACCCATGTATATACACACTTCATCCTCCTCCAAACCGGGTATTGTATGAAAAATTCACTCCACAAGTGTGACCTTCTTCACTTCTATCTTCAGAGCTGAATTCGCTACCTTGCAGACTTTCACTTGTTGAGATCACCAATACTCCTTGGCACAAGTGCATACTCACTTATGCCAACTCCATCATGTCTCCACACACTCTACATGGTGTGTAATGTCACAATGACCTCTCTCTTTTATATACAAGTCCTAGGGGTCAACATAGAAGCTCCTCCACAAGTCAACATCAAATTAGGCTTTCATTTTGGGTGTGAAGCCCCAACATAAGCCCACAAATACCATCATCAAACCCATGAGTTCCCCACTCAAATTCAAGGGGGTTTTCACCAAACTGAAAGTGTGATGTAGTGTCCACGACAATTCCCACATGCCCAACACCTAGGGTCATGTGAGAATACCTACCCAAAGCTACAAAAATCAACACTCCCTCTTAGCGAGGGAGGTATTCTCACCACACTCCACAAGTGGGAATTCCTCTCGATGCTACAAAAGCATTCCATCCTCCATCGTCACCTGGAAGTAGCTCTATCTCCCATCCTAGATCTACTACTACATCTTCTCTCTAATCTGTCTTATTGGTTTCTCCTCCTGTCACAGAAGCAAATCTTGCTCTTTGACATGATCCCATCCCGGAAGAAACCCTACTCCTGAGCAACCTATATGGATATATCAACTCATGACACTTACCTAAAATTCTTTGAATCTTCCTCTCGAAGGTTGGCTCCCATTGAGCGATTGATTCTCCCTCTAAGCCTCCTGACTCCCTATAAATTTGGACTCCCTCTGAGCCTCCTGACTGTTTATGATTATCCTGACTCCCTATGAATCCACAAAACCTTTGGAGCTACCTGCTGCCTATCCATTGTCATGTCGATAGTCTTGGGAGGTTGTTCCTCCCTACTAGATCTAGAGGGATGACTCCCTCTTATCCAGTACTACTAGTGGGGCCACCTACCTCACCACTCATGGAGCTACCTTCTCCCTCTGTACTTGTGTTGTTGGTGAGGCCACCTACCTCACCACTAGTGGAGCTACCTGCTCCTCCTCATCTGTCTCTTTACTCCTGCTGGTCATAACACACATAGGTTGTCCCTATCTAACTCCAAGAACCATTATTGATTTGAATCTAGATCCTCTGGGAATAAACAACACCTGTCTAACTCAAAATAATATGCGGTACCCCTTTCTCTCAATCTATGAGACTGAGAGAACACTCCTTCTGAGTTCTGACATCCATAACACATTTGACACCCTCAGCACCTATCCTGACTCCAATTGGAATGATATTGCACCAGATCCTCATACTGCATGCTTGACTCCCATGCCAATATCCATACACAAGTCTGAGCTAGTCTCTGTGAAAGCATCAAACAACTCTCTAGCACCTTTCATATGACAAGATGCTCCCCTATCCACCAACCAAGTCCCCATGTTGGAAACTGTACCTCAAAGGGTGGAGAGAAACAAGATCTCCCTTTGGAACCTGTCTACAACCTCATCAACCTCTGTTACTGATGCATTTTGTCTTTTTTATCTTTCCCTCTGGTGTGGACAATGTGAAGCAAAATGACCATAGTCATGACACTCAAACCATTTTTATCCTCCCTAGACACCAACTGAGTCTCCTTCCGAATACAATCAATCCATATCCTCTCAAACCCTGGCAACATCTCTCGTGCATAGATCCCCTACACAAAATACTCTCAAAAGCTGGGAATACCAACTTAACATCCAATAACACATGTCCATCCTGGAACAACACTGCACAACCCTACGCCTCAATTGTCGAGGCTGAGAACACACTCCTGACATCCATAACACATTTTCCAGTCGCAACACACCCCCTAACTGCATCTGGAATAATTTTTTCAGATCCCTCTACTACATGCTCGATCCTTATACCAAGATCTTCATACATACCTGAGTCATACACTGTGAAACTCATGAACAAATCATGTGCCCCTGTCATGTGTTGGTGGCTCTCACTAGATAAAATCCATTCAATCTTCCAAGGAAAACATCCACTAATCTTGTGTCCTTGTTTGAATTGTCCCAAGTTGCGGTTGGACACTTAGTCTAGTCCACTCTAGACGACTGCAACTCATCTCTACAATGTCCTCATCCTCCTGTGTCAAATACCTTATACATGATCATACCTCAACAATGTGAAACTCACCAGCCCAATGAAGACTCTTTCTCATCAACCTGTGATACACATGAAACTATCTCGTCTATGCCAAAGCATATGAGTTGCACCCATCGCAACTCACTATGACAAGCCACTAGAAGTCCCTCCACATGTTTGGAAATATACCACATAACATATTGTTGTGATTCGGGCTCTCCGCCAATCCACCGGAACTCCCAACCTACCACACCACTAAGCTGAAATAGTCTACAACTCCTTGTCTGGACAATTTGCTCCATGTCTCAAACCAGAGACCATCTAACCTGTTGCCACCTGCAATTGTCACCATGTCACTATAGATCCCTCTAAGAGATACCTCCTTAGCTCCCTCAGAGCTACCACCTGTGACCTGCCCAGAACAATAACAACACTCCTCCAGTGTTGTAGCCAAAGATGTGTCTCGAGATGATCCTCTTCTCTTCAGATCCCAAGCTCTTATACCATGTCAATTTTCACATGTATGTGACTAATTTCATATTTGAAAATCTCTCCCCAGTGATCTAACAGTGAAACCCTAGTTGTTATCATTGAACAAAGTTACACTGAAATTATTAACTGAAAAATATATGCAGCGGAAACACAAAGATAGAAGATGAATAATCAATACACATGAGACACAATTTCAGTTATGTAATCTTGTTATCATCAGAAATCTTGAAGGAAAAAACAACCCTCCCATCTAATACAATATCACCAAAATAAGAGAAAAATTGTGTCCTCTAAACTCACCAAAAATTAGAACAACCTTGTTCTCCAATAACCATACAAATCAGGAAACCAAACCTCAGCAATATCCCCGGGAATCTCCTTTGCACATGAATTTGTTGTAGACCACCTATACAGCCTACTGAAGTCACATGTCAGCCTGTATGGATTTGTACCTGCCCATAAACTCAGATACATGATTCACCTTACTAGAAACCTGCGTACATAGATTTTTTAATCTCTTGCAAACCATGTATACCTTATATGTGATTTGTCCTTTTGCAACCTACACATATACGCATTTCGTCCTCCCAAAAACCGCGTATTGTATGAAAATTTGGCTCCACACATGCGACCTTATTTGCTTCTATACTTAGGGCCAAATTCACCACCTTGCATAATTCCCCTTTGCTGAGATCACCAGTCCTCCTTGGAACAAGTGTATACTCACTCATGCCAACTCCATCATGTCTCTACACACTCTACATGGTGTGTAATGTCACAATGACCTCTCTCCTTTATATACAAGTCCTTGGGGTCAACATAGAAGCCCCTCCACAAGTCAACTTCAAATTAGGCTTTCCTTGTGGTTGTGAAGCCCCAACACAAGCCCACAAATCCAACCATCAAACCCTTGAATCCCCCACTCAAATTCAAGGGGGTTTTCACCAAATTCAAAGTGTGATTTGGTGCCCATGATGAGTCCCACATGCCCAACACCTACGGTCATGTGAGAATACTTGTCCGAAGCTACAAAAATCAACATATTTATATGTATAAATCCTTGACATTAAATCATCAATCTGAGAGTTCGTAGACTTCAAGATGTAGGAACAAGAAATGCAGAAAAGCCTATTCTAACCTATCTACTAAAGATATCAATCCAAAAAGAAAATATACACACATAAACCAATTAAAGGAAGCCAAATATAAATTTCATACACCTTAACTTGCATTCACATATGTGTATAAGGATTTGCAATTGCACAACATACTATGTCAAGGTGTGTTATTTGTGCATAGGTATGTTTCTAATGGAGTCTTGTTCGATCAATGAACACTTAAGATCTCAGTGTACGAAGGAATCAAAATACTTAAAATTATAAGTCAAATCTATGAACAATGATTAGCTCATAAATTTGGGTCTCATTTACAAGTGTGTTGCAATATTTCACTTGGAAACCCAATGTTCTTGCACTCCAAAAAATCAATGGGAAATGATTGAACCAAATCCCCAAACATCACAATAGTTTATTACAATCTTTGGGTTTTTGGAAAATTGACCATGACAGTAAATCTGGGCAAACCCATATTAGAGAATCGCCCTTAACTCCCATATCTTTCACTTTCAGAGGAATTTTCTTACAATTCCTCAAACTTTGTCTTTCACACAAAACCCATGTTCCAAAATTTTGAGATTCATCTTCATTTGCCAGGAAATCATGTTTAAAGATTGCTTCTTGAAAACTGCTACTAAATTTGACCCAACCTTTGACTATGAGCTAGAGACCTACACATGTGACCTGGTGTTACGAGGAATAATATGCCTTGGGGTAAGACCACAACATACGGAATGACACCCATAATTCAACTCTAATCTCAAGTATGCTAGATAAATGGAAATGCCAACAAAAGAAAGGAGAACATCGTCGAGCTCATAATTCAATGTTTGATACCTGCAACTTATCTTCAACGTTCAAGATACACAAGCGTATGAAAATATATGAAATGTTAGCATATAAACTAGCATAGTCCATTAACATGTACAACAAATTTACCCATGAAAAATAATACAAATATTTGTAACATCTAATTGGACAAAAAAAGACTATTTCTATTAATATAATTGGCAGAAGTACATAGGTGACAACTTTCTGTAATGACACTCGACGCAATCAAGAAACTAAGTCCCTCCACTTGGGCCTTCACCACTTCAATCCTCCATAAGGCAAGCTCATAAGTTTTAGGAGTAATTGGGTTCCTCCTTCACAAAATAGGAAGAGCTTGGGGGCTGAACATAAGAGAAGTTCAAGCTTAAAAGAAAAAGGGATGTAGACTCAACATGAGGTGAAATTTCTCTAGAGTGTATTTGCTCTCAACTTTTTCTCCTCCTCGAGGCTTGTATATGGCTCAATTTACAGCCTTCAAATGGAATTGAAGGGTCAGATCGGATCGTTTCCAGCATATGAAAGGCTAAAGGGTATGGATCTCGTGACTTGGCATGGAAAACCCAAAATATTTTTAATTTGAGCACAAAACCCGATGTACGTGAGTTGTAATGGAGGAACCTGCATATATGCAGGTTGTCTAACTGTACCCAATGTATATGAACAAAAATTTGAATTTTTTACTTTGGATTGAACAAAATGGGGGAATTGAGTCTACAAAGGAAAAGGGAAGGCCACCAAAGCATGATGCATGGAGTGTGGAAAAAGTTTCTATAACAAATTCCCCCTAATGTGTGAGGTCAAAGGAGAGATCACGATGGTCGAAATACATTACCATTCCCAAAAGTGGAGTAGTGAGGAGCCAGTGGGTGGAACTAGTCACCCATCAAAATATAACAATACATATTGACTTTATACATGGATTCCAATATGAAGTACACTGCGGATCCATGTGAATATATATAAGTTAACTACTCATGGCCATGAATAGGCCATATAAAGTAGACATGTGCCATAGGCGTTCATAGTCACGAACAAGACATAGTCCAGTCTGGTCTCAAAATCAACCAAAGATATATGTATACAATGAAGTACAGTATGATCTTTCATGATAATTGAAGTCATATAGGTACTAGTACGCTGAAAGACAACAGCATGTATGAGGTGTTGCTACTGTGAACTAGAGGTCTTCTACATTAGTCGTCGATGGTGCAAGACTACATCACGTGAATAAAGGAGTTGAAGTCGAACACGATGAGACTTCATTTGATTACCAGTCATTGAGGTATACCATTAACAAACGCAAGACGACCCACCAATGATGAAAGTAGGCATCAAGGCACCGAGTACATTCTACAAGTGTGAATAAAGGTGTTGAGGTCGAACACTTGAAGAATCCATCGAGCGGGAAACATTGATGTATTCCCAACTGTCGATGGCGAGAGAACTTGCCATTGATGACTGCAAGCCTCTAGGTACTTTTAAGACTCTAGATCTCGATTCCATAATAGATATGTTGAGTTCGATAGAAGGAGATCCACTAAAAGAAAAGCATTAAGGTATCTCTCATCATCCAACATGAGGTACAAAGCTATACTTTGATGATTAGGAAGAACTCAGATGAACTGGATATGCATGAACCAATGACCATGTGCATCTCTCACGTGCACCATATGCAATTAGTACATGAAATAGACCCTCTAAATAATAGCCAATAATGAAAACTATTGATAGAGATGAGGAAACCACCAATAAGGTCTAATGGAATCTAATACACTGCATGAATCCCAATGTGTGAATAGATTTATTGTTGTTGAACACAAGGGAAACCACCCAGTCAATGACCAATGAGGAGACGTAATCTGTTGGGTTCAAGCTCACCTACCAATGATGAAAGTAGGCCCAGGGTGCAAGGTAAGACCACAGTTTCATGTGATTGTGAGAATCACTTGTCAGGGAATGGTCGACATGTAAAGTCAAGAATTCTGAGGAATGGTCGACACATGTTTAGACTTCCTTTTAACTAGAGCATGAGATAAATGGATAACTCAGGAAACATAGACTTAGGATTGATCATAGACCAAAAGTTTGTGATGCAAGAGGCATCGACAAACTCTCCATAGGGATTGGAAGAATAACCGGTCGAAGGAGTATAACTATGAGTAATGAGTATAGCTTCCTAAGGCCATTCTAAACCCAAACCTTTGATGAATGGACTAAAAAAATTGTGCTTTGTTCAAAGGCGACATGGTTGTTGTCGATAGGAGACAATATTCTTTTCCCACCCTTTTTTTTTTTT
>JASDQU010738271.1:80874-98464 GCA_032191745.1 Picea mariana
ACCTATTTGCTAACTTAGATTTTTAGCTTAAGTAATAATTAATTAATTATTAGCTAGCTCTTTATTAACTCGTTTAACTTATTCTAACTATATTAACATTCCTTATTTAATCTAACTTATTTCATTGTTATTTTTGTCATCCTAAGTCTTGTTTATTCATGGATGGGTGGCGGGGAAAGTAGTCAATGGGGCAACAGGACAAGGGAGTGAGGGCGCAGCGTGGATGAAGGATGCAATAGGGTGATGGAGGATTGAGCGACAAGAATGGAGGGAGGAAGTGGAATCACCTGAGCCAAAACTTCGTCATCACGAGAGAAACGCCAAATCAATAGTCGAAGAATCGAGTCGCCTATAATTATAGGAACCCAACAGTACCTACCCAAGGACATAAATGAGAAAGTCCCTTAACTTCCTCCTTGAGACTAGGAATCCACTTGTAATAAAGTGAGGAAGAGTCCAAACTAGCTCATGAGACCCTAAACTTCCTCCTTAAGACTAGGAAACTAATTTCCTCTTAAAATTAGGAAACTAATTTGTGATTTGGATTCCTGGATAAAACCAATTTCCCATTTTTACAAATAATACATGATATTTCCACTCACTCCAAATATTCCTCTTTTTTTCCCCTTAAAATTTGGAAACTAATTTGTGAGTTGGATTATCACAACCAATTTCCCGTTTTTACAATTAAATGAATAATACGTGAGATTTTCCAACTCACTTCAAGTATTAATCATTTATTACAATTGAATCATTCATGATTAATTAATTAGTCTTTGCCACCTATCATTAATTAGCATTTTAATGATATTTTTCATGGTATGCAAAGTAATTGTTCCATGTGTGGAGATCCTCCTATATCAAGCATTCAAGACTTGGTCTAGGGGTTAAGATTGTTACCCCCCTATGGTTTGTCTTAGCTAGTTCAATACCTAGGGTTTATGAGGGGATAAACCTTAGGGATTGATCTAGTTCACTTAGATTTTCAAGCTAGATGTCATAGAAGAAGGAGACGACACCAAGGTTTGTGAGGGTATAAACTCTAGGGTTAGTCTTTGGGAATTTCAATCTTAGGCCTATGAGGGTATAGTCCCATGGTTTCAAACTTCCAAGTCTTCTTGGCTATATAACTTCCAATTTAAGGTGTTTTTTGACTCCATATACCCAAGAATTGAAAAGGACATTGGTCTTTCCATTGCAAGTGAGATAAATCCTTAATTTTCACCTTCTCTCTCAAAGCGACTTGTTAGTTTAGGTACTTTATTACATTTTCATGCTTATTTCAACTAAATGCTTTGCATTATAAGACATTTACTTCTTGTTGTTATAAATGTTGTTACAACCATTAGGGCTTGATCATATTGTTTATAATTGACTTAGTTTCATGCTAGTTCCTTCATGTAATGATTGGTTATTAACTTACACATCTTCTACTTAATAATTGGCATCTCCTTCATATTTACTTTGTTGATTTTGGGGCTACCAAGTTGTTGTTGTAATAAAATTGTTATTGCTAAAGTATATTGTCTTGTTTCAAGTTTTATTACAACAATCTTTTTATCTTTGATAACTAGAGTATCAACCATTTTCTCTTTTTTTTTTAAGTTAGTGTTACGTGGCATTTTATCTACTTTCAATAGACATAATTGATTGTCACGTTCCTTGCATACTCACGATCATTGTGCCTTGTCTAATTTACCATAACCTAGCCCTCAACACTAATTTAACTAAATTAATCATCCAAGATAGGGGGATGTACACTTGCCATAGCTTGCTATAGGATCCCTTGAGGTTGTTAGGGAAGCCTCCCTTGTGTTGGATCCTTATCCATCACCAAAACAGGGGAAGTACTTGCTTAGGCGACAACGAAAATTACTTCCATATGTTACATTGGTTTAGCATCTTGTGAAGGCTTTGCACAAGTGCTAGATTTTGTGAAAATATGGTTAATTATTAATTCTCCACCATCACTATAAAACCAAGGTAAACCAAAGATTATTTTTTCCATTCATACTTCTTAAAATTCAATAACAATTTATTCCTCCAAAGGATCTTTAAAGCTTTTTGTACGTGCACAAGATGTTCTTCCCATGTGTTGCTAAAAATTAAAATATAATCCACGTAAAGTATGAAAAAAGATTCAATCAAATATCCAAGTACCTCATTCCTGATCCACATGTATGTTCTCGGGGCATTACACAACCCAAAAGGTAGTACTAGTAATTGATGCAAGTTTTTATTGGTTTTGAATGATCTCTTCCATGTGTTTTATTCTTTCATCCACATTTGGTGATACCCAAACTTCAAGTCCATCCTTGAGAAGTACTTGACATAGTGTTACTAGCCGATTGAAGTAAACAAACCCAATTCAATAATGAATAAAATAAATATAAAGAGAATTTAGAATGAAATAATTACATGAGAGCGAATAAATGAATGAGATGATAGATTAAATTACACCAATGCATATGCTTTATTAATACATGTTATGTGATAGTTTATAATTTGGCCCATATGTGGTTCGACCTTACAACAATAATTAAGAATTAATATAGTCGATACTAGGCCTAGTAACAAATATTTATGTTCATTGCATGTTCTCCCCTTTAAAGGGGATTTGTCCTTAAAGTGCCATTTAGGAAGGATGCTACAAACAAGTGACGATGCATCCATAGAAGACGCCTTCACTTGGATAATTCTTTCATTGGAGTTTAAGTTGTCAATGTCTTGCTTGATTATGTCTCGTTCTTTCTTAATTTTACCTTTTAGGATATGCATATCTTTTGGGACTATTCCAAGTTGTCTCTTATGTTGGAGACCTATATGTTGGTGAGTGTGCCTTATTTTGACTATTGCTTAGATGTTATTATTATCACTCGGTCCTTCTTTCCCTTGGGGAAAGGAATATACTTGTCATTCTTCGATCTAGCCTCTATCAATTGGTTAATGGAACACATAAGCAGTTGACAGTCATCAAATCCTAAAAGCTATCTCAGACAATGTTCAATAGCCTTGAAAGCAACTCTCAACTTCATTTTGTTTAGATCCAATAGCTAGTCTATCAGGCCATCCAAATGTACTCTTTTTTTTAAATCAATAGAAGGAGTAGACTTTTTTCATCTCTAAAAAAGAGTCCATCGTATTTATTCTTAAGACCTTTGTTCACAACACAATAATTCCTTATTGGTTGTGAAGAGGTTATTTTGGTGGCTAGAGGTTTAAAAGACCATTTGTATCTTTTTTTTTTACACTTTAACTTCAAAAACTACTTTTGAATATTGGTGGTCTAATCACCCAATATCATTAGGCATTCCATACCTAAGATCAGGTGCATTCCATCTAATGGTATTACATAGAAACTTGTTTGTGAATGGACATTTTGTATCTACAACTTCAGTTTGTGGCATCTTCCTATCTTTTTAATTTCATGGCCATTTGTAACCATCCACTTAAGATTTACATTGCATATGCAAGAGGTTTAGTGTCCTTGCAACAATGATGTCTATGACGATGTAGAATTTCCTAAATCTAAAAGTATTGTTACTTGATTGTCTTTCAGTAACTCATTGAGTTTTAATGTTCAGGGTTGTGAGCTTCTTGTTGGAGGTTGTTCCACGATTGTCATGGGTGTTGATGAGATCATTGACAAGTCTTTTTCAACGTGCTTTTTCAAGTTTCAAGATTTGGGCTCTGACTCTCATTTCTACCAAAGATATTTTAGGCATCATTTTATTTTATCTGTTTCTAATATGGTATTACTGACGATTTGTTTTTAGTCTTGTTCATCTAAGGTGACACCAAATATTTTTGCTTTGTCATTACAGATTTTGCAATGCTACATATTCTTGAGTTTTATTTTGTGGCCTGGGATCTAATTATCCTTGCATTTCTAACACCTCTTTTATATTTTTTCCATGAATTTTGAGTTTGGTGTCGGATTATATTGGTGTGATGGTATATTTATGTTGTTGTTTTTTTGCATGGGCCTCTCTTCAATTCCTTATTGAGACGCACACAACAAAGACAAAAAATTAACACTCTTTTATTGATTTGATACTTGGTTTCCTTTAGTATCTTCCTTTGGTATCAACATTGTTGAAGTGATGATGGAGTTCATATAAGGTTTAAGCTTGCTTGCACATTTATTTATTAAAGTCCATCTTTTTCATTTTTCAAGGGAGCTAGCAATTGTTCAAAAAGATCTTCATAGTCATCAAACATAGTGATCATAAGAGTGTACATTGAGGTCATTATATATTATGGGGGGGCTTCACTAATAATATAGAAGAAAATGTGAAACATTTCAAGAATCGGTCCATCATATCCAATGTCCAACATTATAAAACAAGACCTAATCATCACACCATTCTCCAATATGGTCATCCTTTTATTAAACATGGGATTATTCATGTCGTCTAGCACATAAAAGGTTGCAAGAATTATTAAAAGAGGCCTTTCATGTAGTAATTTAGATGATTTCACTAAGGCAAGTATTCACCAAAAGTAAAACCTTGTTATCATGATGTCTCGTTAGTTTTGGATCGATCAAGGCATTTATTGTTGTTTGCACTTCGTCCAACATTGTTTACGATGGGAACTAAAGCAACCTGTCATTTTCTTGAGAATCTCAACTTTGGATTGGCTAATAAGTTGTAGTTGGCTTCCTATTTCAAATAATTTTCTCTAGTTGGTCCATGTTAGACAAGAATTTAGCTTCAACCTTCTATATTTTTACTAAAAATACCTCAATTAACATCATCTACCTTGATTTATCTTTCCAATAAATCTTCAATCAGAAATATTCTCCCTTTTAGACTTTGATATGTTGCTATCCCTAGCAATATTTATGATAAGGAAATAAAAACGATGATATTTACTATTTTGGTATGGTTTCTTTGGGGCCTTTCTCTTCTTCAAATGAAAATTAAAATAAAAATTAAAATGGTGTATGATTGTTTGGGGTTGGTAGGGTGCAAAGATCAACATATATGAAATCCATTCTAGGGAAAAGTAACATAAAACTAAAACAAAGGATAAGAGAAAATAAGAATACAAAGGTAAGGGTATAGTTGCGATTAGACAATAATTAGGAGCAGGTCTGAAATTTTTGAAAAGGGCGTGAAATGTTAGAACCCAAACAAAACATTTGTGGACATAACACGGGTAGTGTTTCAATTCAAATCTTATACCGACTACATGAGAAAAATATAATGGTATGTAGTTCGCAGAACGAAAAAAAAAAAAGTAGATACAAAGTTGGGACTAGTTATTGTAATTGAATATGCATGATTTGTGTCGAGTTATTTGTCAATTTTCACATGCAACTCTGTGTGACTAATTTCATATCTGAAAATTGCTCCCTAGTGATCTAACAATAAAACCCTAATTGTTATCACTGAACAACTTTACACTGAAATTATCGATTGAAAAAAATATGCAGCGGAAACACAAAGATCATAGATGAATCATCAATACACATGAGACACAATTTTAGTTTTGTAATCTTGTTATCATCGTAAATCCTAAGGGCAAAACCAACCCTCCCAACAATAATAATATCACCAAAATCTAAGGACAACCTTGTCCTCCAAAGTCACCAAAACTGAGAACAACCTTGTTTTCGAATAACCATACAATTCAGGAAACCAAACCTTGACAATATCCCTAAGAATAACCTATGCACACAAATATGTTGTACACCACCTATACGTCCTATTGACATCACTTGTCAACCTGTACGGATCTATAGCTACCTAGAAACTCAGATACGTGATTCACCTTACTGGCAATCCACATAAATATGTTGTCTGATCTCCTACAAACCACATCTACCGTATACACAATTTGTCCTTCTGCAACCCATGTATATACACACTTCATCCTCCTCCAAACCGGGTATTGTACGAAAAATTCACTCCACAAGTGTGACCTTCTTCACTTCTATCTTCATAGCTGAATTCACTACCTTGCAAACTTTCACTTGTTGAGATCACCAATCCTCCTTGGCATAAGTGCATACTCACTTATGCCAACTCCATCATGTCTCCACACACTCTACATGGCGTGTAATGTCACAATGACCTCTCTCCTTTATATACAAGTCGTAGGGGTCAACATAGAAGCTCCTCCACAAGTCAACATCAAATTAGGCTTTCATTTTGGGTGTGAAGCCCCAACATAAGCCCACAAATACCATCATCAAACCCATGAATTCCCCACTCAAATTCAAGGGGGTTTTCACCAAACTGAAAGTGTGATGTAGTGCCCACAATGATTCCCACATGCCCAACACCTAGGGTCATGTGAGAATACCTACCCAAAGCTACAAAAATCAACACTCCCTCTTAGCGAGGAAGGTATTCTCACCACACTCCACAAGTGGGAATGCCTCTCGATGCTACAAAAGCATTCCATCCTCCATCATCATCTGGAAGTAGCTCTATCTCCCATCCTGGATCTGCTACCGCGTCTTCTCTCTAATCCACCTTATTGGTTGCTCCTCCTGTCACAGAAGCAAATATTTCTCTTTGACATGATCCCATCCCAGAAGAAACCCTGCTTCTGAGTAACCTATATGGATATATCAACCCATGACACCTACCTAAAATTCTTTGAATCTGCCTCTCGAAGGTTGGCTCCCATTGAGCGATTGACTCTCCCTCTAAGCCTCCTGACTCCCTATAAATTCTAACTCCCTCTAAGCCTCTTGACTGCCTATGATTCTCTCGACTCCCTATGAGTCCACAAAACCTTTGGAGCTACCTGCTGCCTATCCACTGTCCTATCAATAGTCTTGGGAGGTTGCTCCTCCCTACTAGATCTAGAGGGATGACTCCCTCTTATCCAGTACTACTGGTGGGGCCACCTACCTCACCACTAATGGAGCTACCTTATCCCTCTGTACTTGTGTTGTTGGTGGGGCCACCTGCCTCACCACTAGTGGAGCTACCTGCTCCTCCTCATCTGTCTCTTTTCTCCTGTTGGTCATAACACACATAGGTTGTCCCTATCTAACTCCAAGAACCATTGTTGATCTGAAGCTAGATCCTCTGGGAATAAACAACACCTGTCTAACTCAAAATAATACGTGTTACCCCTTTCTCTCAATCTATGAGACTGAGAGAACACTCCTTCTGAGTTCTAACACCCATAACACATTTGACACCCTCAACACCTCTCCTGACTCCAATTGAAATGATATTGTACTAGATCCTCGTACTGCATGCTTGACTCCCATGCCAATATCCATACACAAGTCCGAGCTAGCCTCTGTGAAAGCGTAAAACAACTCTCTAGCACCTTTCATATGACAAGATGCTCCCCTATCCACCAACCAAGTCCCCATGTTGGAAACTGTACCTCAAAGGGTGGAGAGAAATAAGATCTCCCTTTGGAACCTGTCTACAACCTCATCAACCTCCATTATTGATGCATGTTGTCTTCTTCATCTTCCCCTCTAGTGTGGACAATGTGAAGCAAAATGACCATAGTCATGACACTCAAACCATTTTTATCCTCCCTAGACACCAACTGAGTCTCCTCCCGAATACAATCAATCCATATCCTCTCAAACCCTGGCAACATCTCTCGTGCATAGATCCCCTACACAAAATATTCTCAAAAGTTGGGAATACCAACTCAACATCCAATAACACATGTCCATCACAGAACAACATTGCACAGCCCTACACCTCAATTGTCGAGGCTGAGAACACACTCCTGACATCCATAACACATTTTCCACTCGCAACACACCCCCTGACTTCATCTGGAATAATTTTTCCAGATCCCTCTACTACATGCTTGGTCCTTCTACCAAGCTCTTCATACATACCTGAGTCATACACTGTGAAACTCATGAACAAATCATGTGCCCCTGTCATGTGTTGGTGGCTCTCACTATATAAAATACATTCAATCATCCACTAATCTTGTGTCCTTGTCTGAATTGTCCCAAGTTGCGGTTGGACACTTAGTCTAGTCCACTCTAGACGACTGCAACTCATCTCTACAGTGTCCTCATTCTCCTGCGTCAAATACCTTATACATCATCATACCTCAACAATGTGCAACTCACCAGCCCAATGAAGACTCTATCTCATCAACCCATGATACACACGAAACTATCTCGTATGTGCCAAAGCATATGAGTTGCACCCGTCGCAACTCACTATGACAAGCCACTAGAAATCCCTCCACATGTTTGGAAATATACCACATGACACATTGTTGTGATTCGGGCTCTTCGCCAATCCACCGGAACTCCCAACCTACCACACCACCGAGCTGAAATAGTCCACAACTCCTTGTCTGGACAATTTTCTCCATGTCTCAAACCAGAGACCATCTAACCTGTTGCCACCTACAATTGTCACCATGTCACTATAGATCCCTCTAAAAGATACCTCCTTAGCTCCCTTAGATCTATCACCTGTGACCTACCCGGAACAAGAACAATACTCTTCCAGTGTTGTAGCCAAAGATGTGTCTCAAGATGATCCCCTTCTCTTCAGATTCCAGGATCTTATACCATGTCAATTTTCACATGTATGTGACTAATTTCATATTTGAAAATTGCTCCCCAGTGACCTAACAGTGAAACCCTAGTTGTTATCATTGAACAACGTTACACTGAAATTATTAACTGAAAAATATATGCAGCGGAAACACAAAGATCGGAGATGAATAATCAATACACGTGAGACACAATTTCAATTATGTAATCTTGTTATCATCATAAATCTTGAAGGAAAAAACAACCCTCCCATCCAATACAATATCACCAAAATATGAGGAAAACAATGTCCTCTAAACTCACCAAAAATTAGAACAACCTTGTTCTCCAATAACCATACAAATCAGGAAACCAAACCTCAGCAATATCCTCGGGAATTTCATTTGCACATGAATCTGCTGTAGACCACCTATATGGCCTATTGAAGTCACATGTTAGCCTGTACAGATTTGTACCTGCCCATAAACTCAAATACATGATTCACCTTACTGGAAACCCGCGTACATACATTTTTTGATCTCTTGCAAACCATGTATACCTTATATGTGATTTTTCCTTTTGCAATCTACATATATACGCATTTCGTCCTCCCAGAAACCATGTATTGTATGAAAAATTTGCTCCACACATGCGACCTTATTTGCTTCTATACTTAGGGCTAGATTCACCACCTTGCATAATTCCCCTTTGCTGAGATCACCAATCCTCCTTGGCACAAGTGTATACTCACTCATGCCAACTCCATCATGTCTCTACACACTCTACATGGTGTGTAATGTCACAATGACCTCTCTCCTTTATATACAAGTCCTTGGGGTCAACATAGAAGCCCCTCCACAAGTCAACATCAAATTAGGCTTTCCTTGTGGGTGTGAAGCCCCAACACAAGCCCACAAATCTGACCATCAAACCCATGAATCCCCAATTCAAATTCAAGGGGGTTTTCACCAAACTCAAAGTGTGATTTGGTGCCCATGATGACTCCCACATGCCCAACACCTACGGTCATGTGAGAATACTTTTCCGAAGCTACAAAAATCAACATTATTTATATGTATAAATCCTTGACATTAAATCATCAATCTGAGAGTTCGTAGACTTCAAGATGTAGGAACAAGAAATGTAGGATCAAAGCCTATTATAACCTATCTACTAAAGATATCAATCCAAAAAGAAAATATACACACATAAACCAATTAAAGGAAGCCAAATATAAATTTCATACACCTTAACTTGCATTCACATATGTGTATAAGGATTTGCAATTGCACAACATACTATGTCAATGTGTGTTATTTGTGCATAGGTATGTTTCTAATGGAGTCTTGTTCGATCAATGAACACTTAAGATCTCAGTGTACGAAGGAATCAAAATACTTAAAATTATAAGTCAAATCTATGAATAATGATTAGTTCATCAGTTTGGGTCTCATTTACAAGTGTGTTGCAATCTTTCACTTGGAAACCCAATGTTCTTGCACTCCAAAAAATCAATGGGAAATGATTGAACCAAATCCCCAAACATCATAATAGTTTATTACAATCTTTGGGTTTTTGGAAAATTGACCATGACAGTAAATCTGGGCAAACCCATATTAGAGAATCGCCCTTAACTCCCATATCTTTCACTTTCAGAGGAATTTGCTTACAATTCCTCAAACTTTCGTCTTTCACACAAAACCCATGTTCTGAAATTTTGAGATTCGTCTTCATTTGCCAAGAAATCATGTTTAAAGATTGCTTCTTGAAAACTGCTACTAAATTTGACCCAACCTTTGACCGTGAGCTAGAGACCTACACATGTGACCTGGTGTTACGAGGAATAACTCTATATGCCTTGGGGTAAGACCACAACATACATAATGACACCCATAAATCAACTATAATCTCAAGTATGCTAGATAAATGGAAATGCCAACAAAAGAAAGGAGAACATCGTCGAGATCACAATTCAATGCTTGATACCTGCAACTTGTCTTCAACGTTCAAGATACACAAGCATATGAAAATATATGAAATGTTAGCATATAAACTAGCATAGTCCATTAACATGTACACCAAGTTTACCCATGGAAAATAATACAAATATTTGTAACATCTAATTGGATGAAAAAAGACTATTTTTATTAATATAATCGACAGAAGTACATAGGTGACAACTTTCTGTAACGACACTCAACGCAATCGAGAAACTAAGTCCCTCCACCTGGGCCTTCACCACTTCAATCCTCCATAAGGCAAACTCATAAGTTTTAGGAGTAATTGGGTTCCTCCTTCACAAAATAGGAAGAGCTTGGGGGCTGAACATAAGAGAAGTTCAGACTTAAAGGAAAAAGGGATGTAAACTCAACATGAGGTGAAATTTCTCTAGAGTGTATTTGCTCTCAACTTTTTCTCCTCCTCAAGGCTTGTATATGGCTCAATTTATAGCCTTCAAATGGAATTGAAGGGTCAAATCGGAGCGTTTCCAGCATATGAAAGGCTAAAGGGTATGGATCTCATGACTTGGCATGGAAAACCCAAAATATTTTTAATTTGAGCACAAAACCCGATGTACATGAGTTGTAATGGAGGAACCTGCATATATGCAGGTTGTCTAACTGTACCCAACGTATATGAACAAAAAATTGAAATTTTTACTTTGGATTGAACAAAATGGGGGAATTGAGTCTACAAAGGGAAAGGGAAGGCCACCAAAGCATGATGCATAGAGTGTGGAATTTTTTTTTATAACAAATGCCCCCTAATGTGTGAGGTCAAAGGAGAGATCATGATGGTCGAAATACATTACCATTCCCAGAAGTGGAGTAGCGAGGAGCCAACGGGTGGAACTAGTCACCCATCAAAATATAACAATACATATTGACTTTGTACACATGGATTCCAATATGAAGTACACCGTGGATCCATGTGAATATATATAGGTTAACTGCTCACGACCATGAATAGGCCATATAAAGTAGACATGTGACATAGGCGTTCATAGTCACGAACAAGACACAGTCCAGTCTAGTCTCAAAATCAACTAAAGATATATGTATACAATGAAGTACAGTATGATCTTTCATGATAATTGAAGTCATATAGGTACTTGTACGCTGAAAGACAACAGCAGGTATGAGGTGTTGCTACTGTGAACTAGAGGTCTTCTACATTAGTCGTCGATGGTGCAAGACTACATCGCGTGAATAAAGGAGTTGAAGTCGAACATGATGAGAGTTCATTTGATTACTAGTCATTGAGGTGTACCATTAACAAACACGAGACAACCCACCGATGATGAAAGTAGGCGTCAAAGCACCGAGTACATTCTACAAGTGTGAATAAAGGTGTTGAGGTCAAACACTTGAAGAATCCATCGAGCGGGAGATGTTGATGTATTCCCAACTGTCGATGGCGAGAGAACTTGCCATTGATGACTGCAAGCCTCTAGGTACTCTTAAGACTCTAGATCTCGATTCCAAAATAGATGAGTTGAGGTCGATAGAAGGAGATCCACTAAAAGGAAAGCAGTAAGGTATCTCTCATCATCCAACATGAGGTACAAAGCTATACTTTGATGATTAGGAAGAACTCAGATGATCTGGATATGCATGAACCAATGACCATGTGCATCTCTCACGTGCACCGTATGCAATTAGTACATGAAGGAGACCCTCTAAATAATAGCCAATAATGAAAACTGTCGACAGAGATGAGGAAGCCACCAATAAGGTCTAATGGAATCTAATACACTGCATGAATCCCAATGTGTGAATATATTTATTGTTGTCGAACACAAGGGAAACCACCCAGTCAATGACCAATAAGGAGACGTAATCTGTTGGGTTCAAGCTCACCTACCAATGATGAAAGTAGGCCCAAGGTGCAAGGTAAGACCACAGTTTCATGTGATTGTGAGATTCACTTCTAAGGGAATGGTCGACATGTAAAGTCAAGAATTATGAGGAATGGTCGACACATGTTTAGACTTCCTTTTAACTAGAGCATGAGACAAATGGATAACTTAGGAAACATAGACTTAGGATTGATCATAGACCAAAAGTTTGTGATGCAAGAGGCATCGACAAACTCTCCATAGGGATTGGAAGAATAACCGGTCGAAGGAGTATAACTATGAGTAACGAGTATAGCTTCCTAAGGCCATTCTAAACCCAAACCTTTGATGGATTGACTCAAAAATTTGTGCTTTGTTCAAAGGCGACATGGTTGTTGTCGATAGGAGACAATATTCTTTTCCCGCCCTTCTTTTTTATTTTTTTGTCTTTTTCATATTATTAAAGCCTGAAAAGGAATAAAAGAGTGCTATAGTACAATGTAGGAAACACATGTCATGGGTAAGAAAACAAGTTCCAGAGTGCAAGAAACATACCTATTCTCAATGAAAGGAAAGCATGTGCAGGATAAGGACACTTATCGAAATTTTCCTCCAGGGTTAAGGGGTGTCAAGCTGCAAAGGATATATGGAAGGCACTGCTTAGCGAATGTTGAGAATTCTTGGGGCAATTGGCTTATAACGAGAAAGAGAGAGTCGACATTAGGCTCAATAATGCGCACATAATAATGAAATGCAATTACAACTCAACATTAGGAAGAAACTTCTAGTAGTGTTCTTTTTCGTAGATTTAGTCCCCTGGACCCAAAAAAGCATAAAAAAATACCAAGGAGAACTCTTCTAGCCAATGGTGACTAGAGTATTCCTTTTTCGTAATTAGTTTATTTGGTCCGAAAAAGGTTTAAACTTATACCAAAATAGACGTCCTTTCAAATTCATTTAAGGAGTGTGAAAGAGACAAGCTCACTCGACAATTATGAGCAGCACATAATGGAGGGAGTCCCATAGGTAGTGGTCAGAATGAGATTGAGTAAGATGAATGAAGTTAAAATGCAATGTCATGGTGAGGCTAAACAAGACTTCTGATCCTAATAGAAAACTTATAACATGGGTGCCAAAATGCAAAGGGGGTCTAAGCTAGGACACCCATGGAAGGTAGGCTCTACCACGTGAATTAAAACACTTCTAAACAATAGAGAAGGTTTCATGTTGCAACTTAGTGGGGTCGATCCTAAGGTCAAAAAAATCAAGAAACAGATCATTTAAAAATGTATGAAGGGGAAAATCTAACCTATATGCTAGTTTTGAGATCATGGCCTGACAGAACGGATCAACATAAAGAAACGTACCAAAGTCCTATGTATAAGACCAAAAACACTTACCCATAATTTAATAAGTCCAATATAGAAACCTATGATAAAACATGTGTTATGGGATACAAAACTTGAAAAAAAAACTAAAAGTACAATATGTATAGAGGACCGCACAACCTTGTGGCTTATGCATAGTAGTTCCCCAGATAGAGTCCATTGCTAGGCTCAGGAAAGGGGATTATTTGGTAACTAAATTGTGAAGTTTCCAGTTTAGGAAGAGGTCGACAATCCAAAATCATAGCTTCAAGGATAGCCTCATCTGAAGGCAACTCAACATCTATGAAGCAGGGGCTCGACAACTCACAAATACCAGAGCTCGAGGTCTCACAAACAACAATATCATACTCAATAAGAGACGTGAGATTACTCGGGCCCAGAGGGGAAGGCCAGGGATTCTGTGTAGGTCTTCTATCGAAAGCCAATAACTCACTCATAGCTGACACAAGCTTGAGAGAACCCAAAGCTTGCTAAGTCGAGGAGGACAAAATACTTGCAGATGATCCTTCATCTACCATACATCGATGAAATCCTATTTTATTAACTCCAACCATTATCTGTAAGGGTGTAGACGAAGGAATTTGAGGCTCTACAATATCATTCCAATCAAAGGAAACCATCTGAGGACTTGGAGGGAGCGTATTCAGAGAGAGTGGAATTCCCCATTGTTCAAAAAGTATTGAACTCGAAATTCTAAGGATATGGTTGAAAGATGCATAACTCCCCGAAAGAAGAGTGGAATTGGCTGAAGATTGCATGGACGATGTCACTTCCTTAGACTTTTCACTCTCCAAGAGAAGAGTGGGATCAATCGAAGATTTCATCGGCATGACCACTTCCTCAACCGCTGGTTGAATAGGATGTGAGACAACATGGTCAAGAGACGCATCATCAGTGGAGTCGCCAATCCTGTTACGAGGAATAACTCTCTATGTCTTGGGGTAAGACCACAATAGACAGAATGACACCCACAAATCAACTCTAATCTCAAGTATGCTAGATAAATGGAAATTCCAACAAAAGAAAGGCTAAAAGCCTACCTCTTCCAGACGCCAGTAGGAGAACATCGTTGAGCGCACGATTCAATGCTTGATCCCTGCAACTTGTCTTCAACATTCAATATACACAAGCATATGAAAATATATGAAATGTTAGCATATAAACTAGCATAGTCCATTAACATGTACAACAAATTCACCCATGGGAAATAATACAAATTTTTGTAACATATAATTGGACGAAAAAAGAGTATTTCTATTAATATAATCGGTAGAAGTACATAGGTAACAACTTTCTGTAACGACACTCGACAAAACTGAGAAACAAAGTCCCTCCACCTGAGCCTTCACCACTTCATTCATCCACAAGGAAAGCTCATAAGTCTTAGGAGTAATTGAGTTCCTCCTTCACAAAATAGGAAGAGCTTGGGGGATGAACATAAGAAAAGTTCAGACTTAAAGGACAAAGGGATGTAGACTCAATATGAGGTGAAATTTCTCTAGGGTGTAATTGCTCTCAACTTTTTCTCCTCCTTAAGGCTTGTATATGGCTCAATTTATAGCCTTCAAAGGGAATTGAAGGGTCAAATCGAAGCATTTCCAGCATATGAAATGTCAAATGGTATGGATTTCGTGACTTGGCATGGAAAACCTAAAATATTTTTAATTTTGAGCACAAAACCCGATGTACTTGGGTTGTAATGGAGCAACCTGCGTATACGCAGGTTGTCTAACTATAGGTAGCGTATATGAACAAAAAATTGAATTTTTCACTTTGGATTGAGGAAAATAGGGGAATTGAGTCTATAGAGGAAAAAGGAAGGCCACAAAAGCATGATGCATAGACTGTGGGGAAAATTGCTATAACACATGGGTGCGATCTGATGAACATCGCATCATATTGATACCTCATGCTTCAAAACCCTTGTGGTCAAATTCCAATTGGAGATGCTTAAGTATGCTAACAAATGATGTCAGGTACTATAAGTGAATTGTTGGTAGAAGAACTGAACTAAACAATTCTTCATTAGTAATGTAACCCATTTCAATCTATTAAAGACTTAGGAAATGAAATGAACTAAGCAACATTTACCTCTAGATGCTTGTTAAAGGGTTTTGGGCTTTAAGAACACATAAAAACATGGTTAGAAGGTAATAATTGTTGGGTTGTTATATTATTTGCAGTGAAAGTCTAGTCGAGGTGAATTGACTAACAGTCGAAGGTCGAGGTGGATCGACAACAATCAAGGTCGAGGTGGATCGACTGCAAGTCGAAGGTCGAGGTGGATCGACTGCAAGTCGAAGGTCGAGGTAGTCGACTGGGTAAAGTCAAATTCGAAGACATCGACAGAAAGTCAACCAGCAAGTGGTCGAAGTGCGGGCGTGAGACGAACGAATGAAGGCCGACTGGTAATACGACTTGGAGTTGACTGTAACAGAATCCTAGGATTTGCAGGATCTGTAGCCAATGATATGCATGGATCTGTAATTGTTTTTGGGTGCTAAGTCTTTAGGGTTTTGCCTGTTGTAAAGCCTATAAAGAGGCATGTTGTAAGGTTGTAAAGGCTAATGCAAAATATGTTAATGCATGAGTAAATCATAGGTTGCTTATCATGTAGATGTAATCCAGATTGGCTATAGGGTTGTTCTTGCACATGCAAGAGGGTATTATGTCGATTGTGTCTTAGGTGTAGACCAAGGTTAGACACGTAACCTTTTATTCAGATTGAATAAGACAACAAGAGAGCAGAACGCTCAAGGAATGTTGGTTTTCCCGGTTTAGGGTTTCCAAGGTAAAATCGTTGTGTATTGTGTGATTGCTTTGTCATTTACATTCTTGATTAAATTATTTTTCTCTTCTGCTAGGTTTATTGTGGAAGTGTCTCTCATTTCCTAACAATAACCTGGTACGTAGGTGAGGTAAAGGTGATCAAAAAGGGTAACTGGTAAGTACAAAATGTGTCAAAACCATGAGCCAACACTTTGTAAGTAGATTGAGTAGGATGTAGGGGTAGGAATGAGAATAAAGTAGTCACAAACATTGATCATTGGTAAGACATGGACGAATGGGAAAGTGTTGAAGAATAGGTTCATTTATGTGAGCAGTGATGAGTTTAGTGGCCAATTTCAAGAGAGAATTGTGCAATTAGGGCATGATTTGGTCATTCTAATTTGTAGATGAAAACTTGAGGAAGATGAACATATTTATAGGGTGTAGTGGAGTGCAAAAGGGCATGCTTAAGGAGAAAATAACATGAGTTGTATTTGAATGAAAAATAAATAAAAATTATGATGGTGTGAGCTAAAATTCTAGAATTTGTTGTGGTGTTTGACAAAACATGTAAACTAGTGTAATGACCCAAAACAAATAATTGAACTTCCAAGCCCAAAAATTAAGATCTAAAAATTTGTATGCAAAACATAATAGTTCTTGAAACGTGCATTTGATCCTACTCGAAGCAAACAAACCCAACTCAATAATGCATAAACTGAACATAAAGAGATAATTCATAATTAATTAATCACACAATGGATAATAATGGATGGATGAAATTATGGATAAAACATGTACATTCATTATGCGTTATTAATACACAATACACAACACTTTACAATTTAGCCTATGTGTCGATTGATCTAACAACAATAATTAAATATCCTTAATCCAACCTTTTTTTTCACCGGGGAAAATAGGCACGAGAAACTCACCAATACTTCCCCACATTTTGTGGATGGTAATGATGCTAAACCATAACCCCAGGGACACAAGGCTTGAACTCGTGACCTCCCCCGTATCGAAGGAGTGTGCGAACGTCTCACCAATTGTGCTATCCCATAGGGCTATCCTTAATTTAACCTTTTTTTTTCTAAC
>JASDQU010738271.1:191148-210963 GCA_032191745.1 Picea mariana
ATGACCTCTCCTATTTATAGAGATTATTTTTAATGTAAAAAGGTTGATCAGTCAGGGAACCATGATGAATTTTTTATAAAGCAGCTCACAGAGCCAACTGTAGTTTTTTCATCAATTCAGATAATACAGTCGCAACAGTTACAGGATTCTTGTGTCAAGTATATTGGTGAAGTGCTCTTCCAGTAAATTGTTTTCTCTGTCTCCATATGTTTTCTTTCTTTATTATTCGATAGAATATTATGAGCAGAATTTGTTGTAAGATACACTCTGTTTCTGGCTGTGGATAATATTAATGTTTTCTTCTGATATTCAGTGGCAGAATTCTTCATTGCTCTATTGCTAAATTGATCATTTCTTTTTCCTCCTCTTTCATCTCATTTAATTTTACCAGATCCAGTAATTTGCCTACCTTGCCCTGTAAAGCTGTCTATAGGATTTGTTTTTGATTAAATCTCAGTTTGAGACTCCATTTCCCATGGTTCCTTTTCTCTGCTCTTACCAATTTTAAAATCCAAATTCTGAACCCATTAACTAGCCTAATATTCTCTTCCAAAAAAGATATATCATACAGAGAGATCCCTCTCTGAGTTGTGGAGGGCTAGATCCAAGACTCGAAGTGGTTCTGATGTTGCCTCTATGACTGCCTTACAGCCTTGGGAAAATTACAGAGTGCTAACAGTATCAAACTACCATATTGGTTTTTCTCCTTCTCCTCCTAAACACAGATCCTCTAAGAAGAAAAATGAAACACCTCCTATTGAGTCCTCTATTCCCTCATCTGAGATACCACCTCCTGTTGACCCTCCTACTCTCCCATTTGAAGAAACAATAGATTCTATCCCTTCTGCTCCTACACCTAAGAAAAATCAACCTTCTGGTTCTACTATCCCCCGTGCATTTGAAAAACATCAATCCTCTCAAAAACCCATTTGTTCAAAACCCTCACTTGCCCAAATCTATAGAAGGAAAAGAAAAGAAAGGGCTCAAGAAAATGTAATTGAAGAACAGGCGAAACCTCTTGTAGAGATTCCTCAAATGGAAATTGAAGACAATCCCCCAATTATCCAATCTACAGTTGACACACCAGTTCTTAGAAGATCATCTAAAAGGAATCTTTATTTATCAAAAGAGTTTGTTCGAAGTAGTGAGATGGTAGAGCCTAGTGATAATTTGTCAAAATTTAAATCTTCCCCTCTTGAAAAGGAAGCATTGGAATCCATAGTCTAGTTGAGAGACTCTCCACCAGAGCCAGCTTCAGAGGCAGAGCAGAGACCTAAAGAGGATTGGGATAAATTTTTCAAGGAGCCATACAATCATCTTAGGGAGGTCTAGGAAAAGAATCATAAGTTACATCAGGAAAACATCACACTTGGGAGACAATTGACAAGCCAAGTAACTGAACTGGTAGAGGAATGCAATCAGCTGAAGAAAAACATCAGAAGAAAGAGGGTTATGAAGAATCAATTGTCCAACATATACAAACAAAATCTCAGTCTAAGAGAAAATAATAGAAGGCTAATAGAGCACTTACACTTGGCCAAATTTATGCTTAGAAAGAAGAATTTGGCTATCTTCTTGAAGGAGATTTCCCTTGCTAGTTCTCCTGAGCTTGATGATTAATTAAAGATGTTCTAAAATTTTGTGTGATTGATGATAAATTATGAAGTCAGGTTTATGTTATCTTAAAGGGGGATATGTATGGTATATGTGTTGAGATGAAGTCTGAGTAGTCTCAAATATATCAGTACTTGGTATTAATATTCTTTTGTCCAGACAAGTCTTCATTTACAAAACATTTTTGTCACAATTTTGAAGTTTTTAGCGCTACATAAGTTGTATCATGAATTACTAGGCATGTATCAACTCCTTACAGTACCTAGTTCACTCTTCAAAGTGATTTATCACTCACTATGTGCTAAAATAGTATCCTACAACCATTTGGTAGTGCGAAGAAGATTTTCACAGTGTACTGTGCTGCAAACTCATCAAAGCTCTATGTGTGAAAGATTTGATCAAAGTCCAACCTGATTTTCAGCAGTCAAATATTGATTCGGTGTTCCAGCTAGTGGAATTTGATGGTATAAGTCTCCTACACTCATCAGGATGCCTTGGTGGAGCTATTGAAGAACAAGAAGTAGGATAGGGTTTGACTCCATGAAAATAGGATCTAGATCCTGAATAGTTGTAATTGATTTGATTAGGAGATTTTGTAGGTATTCGATCCTCTCTTTTTGGATATGATAACTAGCATATAATCTTATTTAATCCCATAGAGGCAACAATGTTAATGGTTCAAATTGGAATTCTCATATGTACTCTTTTTATCTAAGCCTTTTTTGATATATCAAGGATTGATAAGTTTCTGACATTGGATATTGTTCAGTACTCCTTATTATCTTTCACTTCTGTACTTGTGAGTTTGAGCTGTTGTTCATTTCAATGTTTTTTTTGTGATTGATAATTCTCCTATTATCTTTACATAGATAAATAACAAGTCACAAATCTTGTTGGTTATATCTAACTTGTCACATGTATAGTTTATAGATGTGGTATTGTTGGTATAATTTTTCTTATTCATTCATTTCAGTTACAACATTCTGAGAAGTACCCTTTTGGTGGCCTTGTTTTGTCCTGGTTTATCCAAATATATATTGAATTGAAGATTGAGTGTGTGAGGTATTCACTTTGATCCATTTTTTGCATACATTATTGAGTTATTGATTAAGTTACCAGGATCTTTTGAATCACAACCTAGAAAGACTCATGGAGTGATAACAAGACGGATATATGTGGATAAGATATTCCCAATTATATGAAATTTGGTTAGATATTAGGACTATAAATAATAGACCCCTTGGGTCATTATCATCTAGCAATCGAAGTGATATCATGTGGAGATATCAAGGTCCAATATGCACTATGATGTTATGATCATAGGGTGATTTTCTTAATTGTTGTAATGATGTATTTGTAGACCACCTCTGTCTTCAAAATTTTATTCCCTCTTCAATTATCTACAAAATTGTTTGTTTTTTTTGTTACAGGTTCCACCCCTTTCCTAACATGGTATTAGATATAATGGTTTTAAAACTTGTTTGTTATCTGCAAACCTTGCTGATTTGGATCTATTATGTGATTGACTCTGGGATGATGGTTTCTTGATTGTAACCTTTGAAACAAAACTTTTTGTCTAGATATATAAGATGGCTTCAAAGATTGATATTTTTGTTCTGAATGGATCAAATTATGCAGTATGGGCACTATACATGGAAACCTTACTTAAGAGAAAAGGACTATTGAAGTATATGAATATTGAAATTTTAGATCCAATAGACAACTAGGTGAAGTTCATTGTTGATGGAAAGAAGGAGGAGGTTGTGGGCATTAGAACAACCTATATCTCATAGGAGATTCTATTTCACCTAAGTGGAATTGACTTCCTTCATCAATTCTAGAAGAATCCAAAGTCAATGTTTTACCGAGTCAATGAAATCCATGTCATGTAGTTGGAGAAAGAGTTTATCTCTCTTGATTCTAATTATTTTGATAGAATAGAGGACTATTTGGCACGTGTGAAAGAACTCTAGTTGAATTTGGGAGAATGTGGAAATAATTATTATACAAAGGATGGAAAACTCATTGATATGGTCCTGATGAAATTAAGAACACCATTCGATGTGTTCGTATCGACTTTCTCCACCAATTGGAAAGCACACAAGGAAGATGGTAAAGACTACACCATTGAAGATTTATGTGTTATTTTGATCACTAATCAAAACATATTGCTTAAAGAAGGAAATATTGGTGGTAAACATCAAGCCCACTTTCTCAAGGGAAAGAGAAAGTTGGATCCAAGGTATAGAGTAAAGTTTGTTACCTCTACATAGAAACCTAGATGCATGAACAAAAACCTAAGGGACACATAGATGCACCTTAGCGTAGTCGAAAGAAGAAGACATGTCCGTAATATGGAAATACTGTACATGTGGAGAAAGTATTCTATAAGAAGAGATATTATTTTGAGGAGAAGATTAAGCTCCCTAAAGGAGATGTTCCCTTTGTACGAAGACCCGTTGATAATTCCACCTTCCATGTCATAAATTTTCATGCCTTGTTGTCTCATTCTACATAGAATGAATGGGTAATTTAATTTGGGTGCACTCATCACATGGATAAGGATGCCTCCTTGTTCACATGGTTGGATGAAGTTAAGGAGAGGAAACTATATGTTGTTGTGATTTTTCTATAGATGTTGTTTTTTAGGGTGATGTTACTTGTTGACATGTGCAAATTGTCGATGTATATAATGTGCCAAACCTTAGTGCCAATATGTTGTCTATTTCTTAGTTAACACAGTTAAACAATATTGTTGAATTCTGTCCAAATTAGATCTATGTTCATGATTTGAGAAAAGATAATTCGTTTGTCACTAAAGGGATGTTATACCCGACATACAACTTACATAAATTCTATGACACAACTTGAATTGACACTAAACCAATTTCTCTTGTTTCTCACACTGATGGTCGAAGTCAAATTTGACATCAACAACTCAAAAACATGAATTTTTGAAGTATGCAATTGATGGAAAATCAAAACCTTGTTGTACATTTACCTAATGTGTTTCCCCTTGAAGAAGTTTGTAAAGGCAGTTTTCTTGGAAAGGATCATCAGAAAACATTTGACTTTGGAAAATCATGGAAAGCACAAAACCTCGCAGAGTTGGTTCACAATGACATTTTTTTCATCAATTAACCTTCATTGGAAGGTGCAAGGTATATTTTAACCTTCATTGATGTTATCTCTTATTTTACATGGGACTATTTTGTGAGGAACAAGAACTTTGTCTTTGAAAATTTCAAGGAATTTCATGCCTTTGTTGAAAATAAATGTGGTCAACCCATCAAGTGTCTGATATTAGACAATGGTGGTGAGTATGTAAATTGACCTTTTGAAGAATGCCTAGTTCAATCTAGTGTTGACTAGCAACGATCAGTTCCTCATACATCTCAATAGAATGGCATTTCAGAACACAGAAATTGAACTTGAGATGAAATGGCTAGATGTATTTTACATGATAAATATTTGCCTTCTCACTTTTGGGATCAATAAATGTATTGTGAAAACTATATGCTTAAACACATCTCAACTTGAGTGATTCCTTTAGTGACTCCAGTTGAATTATGGTGTGGAAATAATCCTTCTATTGGCCACCTCCATGTGTTTGGATATGTTTCCTAGGATCATATTTTAGATGATTGCATACAAAATTTAGATGCAAAGATTCATCTTTTCATCATGATGGGATACTATGAAGATTTGAAAGCCTATTGATTGTTTGATCCTATCAAACGAAAAATCATTATCAAACGAAATGTATGGTTTGATGAGGAATCTTCTGGAGTTAAGTTATTGAATGCCTCCTTTGGATTGTTGCAAGATGATCCTTTTGATGTTGTCTCTAAAACTAGTTCTCATGTTCCATATTTTAATCCTTCGACTAGAAATTCAAACCTTGTTCTTGTTTCAACTAGATTGTTGACCTCCAAGTCAACTATTCCATCGACCTTTGTTTCGACTGGTTCGTCGACTGAAAGCTCTCTGAATTCTAGTTCCTTGACCACAAGGAAAGAACTTTATTAAGTGTCGAAGGGTCTATAATAAAAAATTTACATCTGAAGGTGTTTTTTAGAAACATAAAGCACACCTCATTGCAAAGTGATTTTATCAACAAGAAGGAAACAATTACATTGAAAATTTTCCCCCTATTGAAAAGATGAACTCTATGTGACTGATTCTTTCCCTTACTGCTCATTTTGGATGGAAAATCCATGAGATGGATGTGAAAATTTACTTTAGTCATGGAAAAATATCCTAGTTTTGGACATATTCTACCTTGGTTTGTTGACTCAAGAGGTCACTTCATATTTTGAAGTAGGCTCCTTGAGCTTGGTATACTAATATCGATAGTTTCTCTTTTCATCTTGGTTTCAAACATTGTGAATATGATCACAACTTGTATGTACTCCATACCAGTGGAGACACTTTTATTGTTGTTGTATATGTATATTACCTAATCATTACTAGAAATAATAACAATCTCATCATTAGATTGAAGAAATGACTTGTTGACTCCTTCGACATGACAAATATTTATACTCCATTATTTTTTGGGTCTTCATGTATTACCACTATGTGATGGTTTTTTCATTTCTCGGTCTAAATATGTGATGGATCTCTTGAAACATTTTAATATAGTTTATTGTAATCCATGGGCTACTCCTTTTCAATATGGAGTAAATCGCACTAAAACATGTCAAACACTCATCATTCATGTCAATATTTATCGGAAATTGGTCAACAATATTATTTATCTTACTCATAGTTGAACTGCCATTTCCTTTGTTGTTAGTGTGTTTTATCGGTTTATTGTTGGAATACTGAGAGAGAGGGGGGGGGGTGAATCAGTATGAGCACTTTATACCACTTTTGACCACAATATATATTCTTTCACTTTATCAACAATGTTCAACAGTTTATCATCAATGTATCATCTATGATTGAATTCAATATTGTTATTGGATAAATCGGTGAATGTGGACATAAACTGATCTCCCTAGATCCACCTATATATAGAACAAAACAAGACAGGACATGGCACTTTCCCTAAGTTATAATCATCGAATTTACTATCATAGAAGAGATGGGTGAAATACCTTTGAATATCACTTCCTTATATCTTTGTTGTCCCTACTTCGCTCCGGTGCTCTTGTGCAATTAGATCTGCAATGACACAAACCAACCAAAGTGAAATCAACAATAGTATCAAGGATTCATGTAATAAAATGAGAATGATTTTATGGGAAAGAAACATGCCACCGTATTATATTAAGTAAAAGTGGAAGATACAAAAAAATTGCCTTAATGTTGCAAGGCTCCCTTTTAGTATCCCTTTTCTCCAACACACACACTTTCTTCAAACTTGCATGAAGATGACCCTCAATAGCTTGATGGAAAAATGGAGACCTCAAGAATCAATTGAAAATAGAGTCCCTCACACAATCTTTAGCCTATTCCTTCATACATTCCTTACTTGATCTTGCTTGATTTTTGCTTAACCTCTTCCATGAGAAATCCATCACTATATAGGAGAAGGAGAGATGGTTAAGGAGATTAGGATGATCCCACCAAATCAGAGAATCCAGTAGGATCCCAACCATATGGATTCCACCTCATACTATAGAAGATTCCCTTCTAGAACCTTCAAGAACTTCATCCTTTCCTTATTCTTCAAACATCATCACACCCTGTCTATACAACAACTTACGAAAACTCTGCAAGCCAGGTTTAGGACAACCTATGGAAATTAGGCATTTCCACACTGTGTCTTATGTCTATCCTACGATGTCATTCTAAAAACAAGTTTTTTATAGGGAGAAACTAGTCACTTTTATCATGAGAAAGATCCTTTTGGGATCCTGAACACATGCTTGTAGAAACATCACCAGGGTGACCAAAATAATGTGTAGTAGAATGCCCCCCAAAGTATGAGGTTGGAACTTGTGACAGCCAAAATACTTTGTAAAATGTGTGTGTGTTTCGGGAACAAGGAGCGCACCAATCGAGAACCTGCAAACAACCAAGCATCTATGCAATACTATACCATTTCTAAGGTAGGCATTCCCATGCTCAGACTACAAGTGACTTAAATCATGAATGTCAATCATGGCCACCAATCATACACTGTGGATCCACATCATCAATATTCTACATAGCCATGAGGAATACACTGTGGATCTATGTTTTAGAAAACTCAAAATCGGTAATAGCCACGAGACATACAAAGTGGATCTATGCATAAATACAAATCATAAATACTCCATCACAACCTGCACCAAAATGGTGAGATCCAGTGTCTTCAATCCCGTCATCCGTAAGTACGAATCTATCCATGTAATTATAGGTGTTGAAGTCGAACATGGTAGAAACCAGTTGATTACCAGACATTGATGAAAATCATTAACAAGTGTGAGGGAAATCATCATTGATGTCAATTACTCCCAAGGAGATCAGTACAATCCATCGAATGTGAATAAATGAGCTCAAKTCAAACACTCAATGGAATATCTCGATCAGGAACCAATGATTTGAATCCACTGTCGAAAGTGAAGAAACCTCCCATTGAGGCATGCAGGCTCTAAGTTAATAAATGATTTCTAAGTATTTTTCCCATATGATGAGTTGAATTCAATAGGAAAATACTCATCACAGGAGGGCCTTGATCTATCCCCCATCAAGGACATGAAATAAGTAACAGATTTAGGGTAGCTCAAAGTACGAAAATGATTTGAAACTGATACAAGGAAGACCGACATGGTAGGAATTGATAACTGCAGATGGCCAACTCGATAGAGGGCTTGTTTGGACTTCTCTTGAACATATGAATGAAACGACAATTGTCTTGGAAGAATTGAATCAAAGACGACCCAAGATATGAACTTGCAGAAGGGCAAGCAAGAGACAAATGGATCTATACCTGTCCCCAGTGGAGTCACCAATTTTGTTATTGGAAAAATTGGTGAATGTGGACATAAACTGATCTCCCTAGATCCACCTATATCTAGAACAAAACAAGACAGGACATGGATATTTCCCTAAGTTATAATCATTGAATTTACTATCACAGAAGAGTTGGGTGACATACCTTTGAATATCGCTTCCTTATATATTTGTTGTCCCTGCTTCGCTCCGGTACTCTTCTGCAATTATATCTACAATGACACAGGCCAACCAAAGTGAAAGCAACGACAATATATTCAATGAAAACTTAAACATGTGATCAAGGAGTCATGTAATAAAATGAGAATGATTTTATGGGAAAGAAACATGCCAGTGTATTATATTAAGTAAAAGTGGAAGATACAACCAAACTGCCTTGATGTTGCAAGGTTCCCTTTTAGTATCCCTTTTCTCCAACACACATACTTGATTTAAACTTGCATAAAGATGGCCCTCAATATCTTGATGGACAAATGGATACCTCAAGCATCAATTGTAAATAGAGTTCCTCACACAATCTTCATCCTATTCCTTCATAAATTCCTTACTTGATCTTGATTTCTTTTTTCTTAACCTTTTCCATGAGAAATCCATCATTATATAGGAGAAGGAGAGATGGTTAAAGATATTAGGATGATCCCACCAAATGAGAGAAGAAAATAGGATCCCAACCATACAGATGCCACCTCATATTCTAGAATATTATTTTCTAGAACCTTCATGAACTTCATCCTTTCCTTAGTCTTCAAACACCACCTCACCCTGTCTATACAGAAGCCTACGAAAACTCTACAAGCCAAGTTTAGGACAACCTACAGAAATCAGTCATTTATGCACTGTGTCTTATGTCTAGCCTGTGATGTCATTCTAAAAATAAGTTTTGTAGAGGGAGAAACTAGTCACTTTTCTCATGAGAAAGATCCTTTTGGGAGCCTGAACACATGCTTTTAGAAACATCACCAGTGTGACCAAAATAATGTGTAACAGAATTCCCCCCAAAGTACGAGGCTGGAACTCGTGACAACCAAAATACTTTTTAAAATGCATGTGTGTGTTGGGAACAAGGAGCACACTAATAGGGAACCTGCAAACAACCAAGCATCTGCACAATATAATACCATTTCCGAGGTAGGAATTCCCATGCTCAGACTACAAGTGATTTAAATCATGAATGTTAGTCATGGCCACTAATCATACACTATGGATCCATGTCACCAATATTCTACATAGCCACCAGAAAAACACTGTGGATCTATGTTTTAGAAAACTCAAAACTAGACATAGCCATGAGACATACAAAGTGGATCTATGCATCAGTGCAAATCATAAATACTCCATCACAACCTAGGAGAAAATGGTGAGATCCAGGGTCTTCAATCATGTTTTCCGTAAGTACGAATCTAACCATGCGATTACGAGTGTTGAAGTCGAGCATGGTAGAAACCACTTGATTACCGATCATTGATTAAAAGTGTTAACAAGTGCGAGAGAAAATCACCATTGATGTAAATGACTCCCAAGGTACCTTAGTACAATCCATCAAATGTGAATAAATGAGCTGAATTCGAACACTCGATGGAATCTCTTCATCAGGGACCAATGATCTCGAAAGCGAAGAAACCTACAATTGAGGCATGCAAGATCTAAGGTACTAAATGATTTCTAAGTCTTGTTCCCAGATGGTGAGTTGAAGTTGATAGGAAAAGACTCATCATAGGAGGGCCTTGATGTATCCCTCATCAATGAAGCTAAAAAAGTAACAGATTTAGGGTAGACCAAAGTATGAAAATTATTTGAAACTTACACAGGGAAGGCCAACATGGTAGGAATTGATAACTGCATATGGTCGACTCGATAGAGGGCTTGTGCAAGGTTGGACTTCTCTTGAACATATGAATGACACAACAATGGTCTTGGAAACATTGACTCAAATACAACCCAAGATATGAACTTTTAGAAGGTCAAACAAGAAGAAAATGGATTTCCCAACCCAGATTCAATGACGAAGGGGGTGTCATGTTCAAGAGAGACTATTACTTCCACTAACACAAATACAGAGACACATTTCTTTCCCAAAATCTCCCCCACCATTTCTGTGGAGTTCCTCTTTATTTTTATGCAAGATTGAGGAGGATAACATATACTTGTTGATGTAATCTCATCCTTCGGATGAGTCCCTCGAAGTATTTTTAATGAACCATAAGAAGGAGTGGTTCGGTCCCATATGGGTCTTTCGATTCTTCTTTAATGAGTCCAAAGAGAAAACTCAGGGGGGGGGGTTCATATTTAGAGAGTCTGAAAAACACTTAAAGAGAACTCTCTCAGTTCCTTTTTCATAAATTAGTTTAATGAGACCAAAAAAGTGATAAATTATCACCCATCAAATGTTTTCTTCAAATAATTTTACGAGCGTGAAAAGAACAAGGTCACTTGACAATCTTTTTGTTTTTACAGAGTGTGAAAAGAGCTTAAAGGATACTTTATGAGTTTCTCTTTTCACATTACCATGACGAGTAAGAAAATGTGACAAAAGTATACTCGATTGCGTTCTCATTTATTTACGAGCACGACAATGAACAAAGACTAAGCTCGAGGTTTTTCCTGAAAAACCTAAAAAGTATTTGTACATGTGACAAATATAAAAACAAATTAAGAAAAGTATCTGTATTCCATCGTTTAGGCTCCTAAATCCTTCATCTGTGAAAGAATAACAACACTCACAATGCCATTAGAACATTAGGTTTTAAGTAAAATGAATAAAATAATATAAAGCATCAATAGAAAAAGTAAAAAGTTAATAAATATAGGAAATTTTTTTTTTTTACCATTCCATTGTCATTTTACCCAAAACTTGTCAAACAAACCCCTTTTTACCTCAAACTTCCTCTGTCGATTGCGGGAGATACAGGAAACCATTTGATGAATGACTTCTGCTAGATAGGTAATCTCCTCATCCTCGTGTTCCCTTTAACCCCACTCCAACATTTTGACTGTTGAAAACCTACATAGGAACCATAGGGAGAAGTCAACACCTTTATTTCACTTCCTTGAAAATTTTTATTGGTTGAATGCACATAAAGAAATTTTGATTTTCGGCCACCGCAAGTGATGTTTTATACGTAGTGAAAAACTTCCGCAGGTGAACCAAAGGCCGCCTATGGAAACCTATGGTTTCCACAAGGCTTGATATATGATATCTTCGGCGGCCCTTATACGTACCTACTGGCCTAAAATCTGACTCAAAAACTATTTTTTAACTAGTGAAAAAGAAAATTAATCCATGGAAAAGAAAGGAGCCTACATTGATGGAGGGCATTAACTATGCCTGAGTCATTCTCGATGACATAATAATCATCCTCGTGTTGCTTCTCCTTTCACTCCATAATATTGACAATCAAGAACCCGCATAGGAACCATAAGGAGAAGTTAACACCTTTGTTTCACTTCTTTGGAAATTTTTATTGGTTGAACGCACGTAAAGAAATTTTGATCTTCGCCCACCACAAGTGAAGCTTTATACACAGTGAGGAACTTTCACAAGTGAACCAAAGGCCACCTACAGAAACCTATGGTTTTCATAGGGCCCGATATACGCCACCTTCGGCAGCCCCTATGCGCACCTACTGGCCTAAAATCTGACTCAAAAACTGTTTTTTGATCAGTGAAAAAGAAAATTAATCCATGGAAAAGAAAGAGGACCAGGATATTACCTTTCTAGCAGACTACATTGGTCGAATGGTTACCTGTATCTCCCGCAATCTACAAAGGAAGTTTGAGGTAAAAAGGGATTTTTTGGACGAGTTTTGGGTAAAATGACAATGGAATGGTAAAAAAGAGTTTTTCCCTATATTTGCTCACTTTTTACTTTTTCTATTGATATTTTATATCATTTTATTCATTTTACCTAAAACCTAATGTTCTAATGGCATTGTGAGTGTTGTAATTATTTCACAGATGAAGGATTTAAGAGCCTGAACGATGGAATACAGATACTTTTCTTAATTTGTTTTTACGTTTGTCACATGTACAAATACTTTTTAGGTTATTCAAGAAAAACCTCGAGCTCAGTCTTTGTTCATTCTCGTTCTCATAAATCAATGAGAACGCAACTGAGTATAATTTTGTTGCCTTTTCCTACTCGTCATAGTAACAAGAAAAGTGAAACTCATGGAGTATCCTTTAAGCTCTTTTCACACTCCGTAAAAACAAAAATATTGTCGAGCGACCTTGTTCTTTTCATGCTCATAAAAGTATTTGAAGAAAGCGTTTGATGGATGATAGTTTATCACTTTTTCGGTCTCATTAAACTAATTTACAAAAAAGGAATTGAGAGATTTCTCTTTAATTATTTTTCAGACTCTCTAAATATGAAAAACCCCTGAGTTTTTCTCTCTTTGGAATCATTAAACAAACATCGAAAGAAATATATGGGACTGAACTACTCCTTCTTAGGGTTCGTTAAGCATACTCCGAGGGACTTATCCGAAGGAGGAGCTTACACAAACAACCATATGTTATCCTTCTCAATATTGCGTAAAAATAAAGAGGTACTTACCAGAAATGGTGGCGAAAAATTTGGGAAAAAAATGTCTCTGTCTTTGTGTTAGTGGAAGTAATAGTCGCTCTTGAAAATGACACCCCTTTCATCATTGAATCCAGGTTGGGAAATCCATTTGTCTCTTGTTTGACCTTCTGCAAGTTCATATCTTGGGTCATCTTTAAGTCAATTCTACCAAGACCATTGTCATGTCATTCATATGTTCAAGAGAAGTCCAAAAAATCCCTCTATTGAGTCGCCCATCTGCAGTTATCAATTCTTACCATGTCGGCCTTCCCTGTGTCAGTTTCAAATCATTTTCATACTTTGATCTACCCTAAATCTATTACTTATTTCACATCATTGATGGGGGATACATCAAGGCCCTCCTGTGATGAGTCTTTTCCTGTTGACTTCAACTCATCATCTGGGAACAAGACTTAGAAATCATTTATTACCTTAGAGCCTGCATGCCTCAATGGGAGGTTTCTTCACTTTCAATAGTGGATTCACATCATTGTTCCCTAATCGAGAGATTCCATCAAGTGTTCGAATTCAACTCATTTATTCACATTCGATGGATTGTACTGAGGTACCTTGGGAGTCATTAACATCAATGGTGATTTCCCTTGCACTTGTTAATGGTTTTCATCAATGACCGGTAATCAAGTGGTTTCTACCATGTTTGACTTCAATACCTGTAATCATATGGCTAGATTCATACTTACAAATGATGGGATTGAAGACCCTGGATCTCACCATTTTGGTCCAGGTTGCAATGGAGTATTTATGATTTGTATTCATGCATAGATCCACTTTGTATGTCTCATGGCTATGTACAACTTTGAGTTTTCTAAAACAGAGATCCACAGTGTATTTCTGGTGGCTATGTAAAATCTTGATGACATGGATCCATGGTGTATGATTGGTGGCCATGACTTACATTCATGATTTAAATCACTTGCAGTTTGAGCATGGGAATGCCTACCTCATAAATGGTATAATATTGCGTAGATGCTTGGTTGTTTGAAGGTTCCTGATTGGTGCACTCCTTGTTCTGGACACACACACTCATTTTACAAAGTATTTCGACTGTCAGGAGTTCCCACCTCATACTTTGGGGGGCATTCTGTTACACATTATTTTGGTCACCCTAGTGATGTTTCTACAAGCATGTGTTCAAGCTCCTAGAAGTATCTTTCTCATTAGAAAAGTGACTTATTTCTCCCTCTACAAAACTTGTTTTTGGAATGATGTCACAGGCTAGACATAAGACACAGTGAAAAAATGATTGATTTACGCAGGCTATCCTAAACCTGGCTTGCAGAGTTTCCTCACGCTGTTGTATAGATAGGGTGTTGCGACGTTTGAAGACTAAGGAAAGGATGAAGTTCACAAAGGTTTTAGAAGGGAATCTTCTAGAATATGAGGTGGCATCTGTATGGTTGGGATCCTACTGGCTTCTCTGATTTGGTGGGATCATCCTAATATCTTTAACCATCTCTCCTTATCCTATATAATGATGGATTTGTCATGGAAAAGGTTAAGAAAAAATAAAGCAAGATCAAGTAAGGGATTTGTTATCACCTTAACAATTTTCATATCGGGATCTAAAATTTTCTGAAATTTAGCAAGATGTTATACCACAGTAGAGGCATGATAGTTTAGGGTGCTCAACTATATCCCACGGCATATGAACAAATATAGAGGAGGCGATAAGGGAGCATCTCGACTAACTATTGATTTTGAAGAATCCCAGATCCACGGTCGAGGCCCACATTGGACCAACAAATATCACAGAACTTAACATCGTGAAGAAAAGGCATCATGAGGGAAAACAAGTTCTCAAAATGGGACCTCCTACAAACAATTTTACTTTTCATTTTAAGTTGCCTCTTCTCCTTCCTTGAACATGCCAAACGAACTTTCTTTTACCTATTGTATTTTAATAATGATCATGAAATACTTGCAATTATATTTCCTCCTCTGGACGCTGCACATGCATACCTTCACCTTGTCACTGGTTCTGATAAAAAGTTTTCACCTAGGCCACGCAATGACAATGACCAATTTGATGAATCCTGTGAGACCCAAACTAATGTTTCCCCCACAATTCTTGGTCCAACACCCCCCAAGGCCTGACATAGATATATACCCTTAAATCTACCCCAAACCCTTCATGATTTCCCTCCAAATTACTATGAGTACCTACCTATGTTTAACGGAGAATCAGATATCATCTCGGCTGAAAAGCACATTCAAGGTTTTGAGCATTTTATAGATTTATTTGAGATTGACCATGATGATGTGTGTATGATATTTTTCTCTCAATCCTTGAAAGGAGACACCAAACACGAGTTCAAACATTTACATCTAGAAACCATCAGATCATGGGTAGAATTGAAGAAGGTCTTCTTAAAGTACTGGGGCAAAGAGAAATCCTTAGAGATTCAACTCAATGAGTTTTATGCCTTGAAAAGACATAGAAATGAAGCTATTTTTGTGTTCAGTAGAAATTTCTCTAGCGTCTATTATAATTTTTCTGAAGAAATTCAACCCTCTGAAGCTGATGCCATGCTCCATTATGAAACTACTCTTCATCCAAATTTTTCTTTCCTCTTGATGGAAAGAAGACCTGAATCCTTACAACAAATGTTTAGAGATTCTTAGGACATTCAACACAACATCCAAGCATGTAATTCGATCTAGAGTGAGGAGTTGAATTCTCGAGAACATGAAAGACAATATGAACGGGAAATAGTTGATTGGAATCTTGAGCATAGAATTGATGATATCATAGACCCTCTCAAAGTTTCCAATGGAAATGATTTTGCAAAGAACTATATTCCACTTTTTGAAAGAAGAGATGCTGATTTATCTTCTGATCCATCCCATGATAAGCAGGGGACTTATGGTTTTATGGATTCATTTGTAGACAGTAAAGAAGATGAATTTGCAAATCCATTTGTTGAAGAACATGTTGATGTTCCATAGTTGTTCTTGTTAGATGATATTGCATATACTGTTGATTTACCTATATGATGAATATGATGATGATTGTGATGATGACTCCTTAGAACAACCAACTGCATGTTCCCTATCATATTGTTTTTCCAAGCAGTATAATGAAATGACTCAACCTACATATCACAGTTACAAAGAAGAAAGTATTGAATTAGCTTAAGGGAATTCTTTAACTTTATGCTTTTCTTCATTCAAATTGTTGAAAGAAAATCCTAAGATCATCATTGAGGAAAGTAAATCTGTGCTTATGAAAAACTATGCTAAATTAATGAAGCAGAATGACAAGATATCACAACACTCTTTTCATGTGCCTAAAAACCCTATTACTTGCACTGAAATGCAACCATCTGTTGGGGATAAAATTGAAGATGGTTTCAAATCAGGTAGGACAACCCTACCATTATGTTTTTCTTCTTTTGAATTATTGAAGAAAAATATTTGTAGTATCTCAGGTTAGGAATCCTCCAAGCATGAGTGGAGTGGTGATGATAATATTATGAAAATTCACATAAAGGGTCATGTGAGCTTAGATTTGCAGTCTATGTTTAGCTTCCATCCTGAAAAGGAAGAAGAAGTTGCTCCGGAAAGTATTGTTCAAGTTCATTTTCTTTCTCCCAAAATCAATATAGATTCTCAACATGAAAAATTGTTTCAAAGTATTTTCTCTTCCCTTGAGAATGATGTCATGGTTCAATTTTTAAAGAACGTAGATATGGATGAAGATTTTGAAACTGCATCAATGGAAGTCTCCAGCAATAAAAAAACAAATGACATAGATTTTTGGGAAAGAAACAAAGCAACATATGCCACTTTTCCATTAGAAATACAGAAAGATAATGAAGAGGCAGTGGTTTTATTTGAGTCATTTGAAAATCAGGGTTTTGAAAATCCATCCATGGGAACTCTAGACTGTGAAATAGTGCATGTTGTTATCTTTTCACATTTGTAAGAATATTATGAGGAGGAACTTATTTCTATTAATTCATTTGAAAGTCAAAGTGGTTGTCCTCAAACAAATTTCCAGAAATTTAATGAAACCAAATCAGAGTTGTTTGATGAAAAAGAGGATAGCCTTGATGCACATAATATGGCTGTCATATTTGAAGATGTTCAAGAATGTATGAATATTTTTGTTGATATGCATGGAAAATAAGAGAAACCTATCGTTTCCATTTCATTCGAAAATGTTCTTAGAACAGAAGAAATAGAGCAAAAACAACTAACACTTATGAAAGAGGCTTGCCTTTCGGTTTTTGCTCATCAAGAAGAAATGATTTTCATGGTTTTAAAGATTCGGTGGCCACCCTATTACAGTCTTCAATGAAGGATGAATTTGTTTCATTCATAAGCTCAGATTTTGGATTCAATTTTTTCTTTCATCCACCATCTTTTGCATTTGTCTTCCAACTTAAGAAAAATGTGAACAAAAGAGAATCAGGAAGCCAATTGCTTGATTGGCTGCATTGGCACTTTAACATCACCTGTTTGAATAGTCATCTCAACAATTTTAGGGTAGATAAGGGTGTGAAAATAAGCTTGTCGGTCAAGCATTTTTCAGTTTGAGTTTTCTAGTACTAAATACAGTCAGTTTTCAATAATGTACTTGGATGTCCAACATGCAGTCAAAAGTAGTGTGCAAAGATTGGTAGGAGTAGGGTACACACATGTTTTGGGAACAACTCAATGGATCAAGCAATGGGTCTATGAGTTCTTTGCTACCTTGTTTTTAGGACAACATCCCCAGTTGGAGCTAATTTTATCACCTTAACAATTTTCATATCGGGATCTAAAAATTTTTGAAATTTAGCAATATGGTATACCACAACAGAGGTGTGATAGTTTAGGGCACTCAGCTATATATTTTGGCATATGAGAAAATATAATGGAGGTGAGAAGGGAGTATCTCGTCAGACCATTGATTTTGAAGAATCCCAGATCCATGGTCGAGGCCCACATCGGACCAACAAATAGAACAAAACTTAACACCGTGAAGGCAGACCGGGAAAAACCATTATGGTTTTGATGGGGAATGTGTGGTGCTCTTACACACGCATCGGGGTAGACAGTGGATTTCCTTAAACCACTTTTCCTATGGACCCGATGTCACATGGTTCAAAATGTCACATCAATAACTCGCGGGAAGGATGGCACTTGGTCAAATCACCCCACATCATTGGTCCAGGTACTTTCCTAGATGACATATCAAAATGACATCATCGCATAACTAACTAGAGGCTCATCATTCAAAGTGGATTGATGAAGCATGGAACACCAATGTACTGTGACAATAATTCATGATTAAAATACAAAAACCATCAAATCTCAGATATGAAATCATTTTATCCTATTCTTGGAAATTTCCATCTTATGCGTAAGAAAAACAAGCTTGACCTATGTTGATTTCTTGAGTTCTATAAATTCCAAGGGTGGTCAAATCAAGGTCTCTACAAAGTCTGAAAGGTATGGATGATACTCATCAAACGGTGTCTGGCGCGACTAGGTTCTCAACTAATGTACCAAGTAGGTCAATAAGTAAGAAAGAAAGATGGGTCTTGCAGATACTAGAAGCTAAATTTCATACCGAATTTGCAACTGAGATAGAGTCGGGAGTCAAATTAAACCCCATTCTGAGGGATCTTGTCATAAATGAACATGTGGACGACACCTACCACCCAGCCACAAAGAGGAAGAGGAGAAAAAGGCGGAGGATGGAGGCCAAAACTGAGATGATAGAGAGCATCCGAGAAAATCTTGCTTGGTTGAGTACCCTAGAAGAGGAAATCGCCAAGATGAGGTGAATCCTTAGGTAAATTTAGGTGTATTTTAGAAAGTTTTGGAAAGATGGTGGCTTAATAAAAGGGAGTCCTGATATGACAGATCAATTACTAATGGTTCTTTTAAATAGTATAATTGTTCTTCCTTTTTGTAACTTGTATCTATTTTAGAATTATGAGGAAGTCGGAACGTTTTAAATTCCACACAAAATTCCTCTATATATGCTTGGTCTCATGAGTATAGAAAGAAAAAAAAAAGGAGGATCATGCCCTCTGTGCAGGAAAACTTTGTAAATATCTACGGATGGAATGAATACATGGATGCAAAGGAAGATTTTGGACTTTTTATGAAAAGATTCTAACTAGAGGTGTTATGAGTCTCATTTTCTCCCATAGTTTGTGATTCCTGTTATTCTGTAATTCATTTTGTTTTCCTTTTTCTAAATCGAGAAATTAAAAGTCCAGAATTCATTATTCAATTCTCTCAGCTTGGCGATTTAGACTATGTTAATCTCTTCTAAACCACTTCATAATTCATTACTATAATTCTCTGATAATAGTTGTGTGTTTCTTTTCTTCTGATACCATCTAAATTTTCAAACATAAACTCAGAAGTCATTTCCTAATTTAGCCTTTTCCTCCTAATTGTTTTCATTATTTGGCAATGCATCCTACATTCCTGACCCCATATCCCAAAGGTCATCTCTAGCTCTTCAACAATTTTATTAAAAATCCCCAAAACAAATTGAATCTAGCCCCATCTTCCATAGATATATCAAGTGACATGAGAGAGCCCTCTCTGAGTTGAGCAGGCTAGTGCCTCAGCTTTAAAGTTGGTTGAAACAATTACATCTGTCGTGTGTCTATTCAGCTAGACAAAATTTACAGAGTGCTAACAGGATTTATGAAGGAATAGGCTGG
>JASDQU010738271.1:210983-225319 GCA_032191745.1 Picea mariana
TCAAACACTCAATGGAATATCTCGATCAGGAACCAATGATTTGAATCCACTGTCGAAAGTGAAGAAACCTCCCATTGAGGCATGCAGGCTCTAAGTTAATAAATGATTTCTAAGTATTTTTCCCATATGATGAGTTGAATTCAATAGGAAAATACTCATCACAGGAGGGCCTTGATCTATCCCCCATCAAGGACATGAAATAAGTAACAGATTTAGGGTAGCTCAAAGTACGAAAATGATTTGAAACTGATACAAGGAAGACCGACATGGTAGGAATTGATAACTGCAGATGGCCAACTCGATAGAGGGCTTGTTTGGACTTCTCTTGAACATATGAATGAAACGACAATTGTCTTGGAAGAATTGAATCAAAGACGACCCAAGATATGAACTTGCAGAAGGGCAAGCAAGAGACAAATGGATCTATACCTGTCCCCAGTGGAGTCACCAATTTTGTTATTGGAAAAATTGGTGAATGTGGACATAAACTGATCTCCCTAGATCCACCTATATCTAGAACAAAACAAGACAGGACATGGATATTTCCCTAAGTTATAATCATTGAATTTACTATCACAGAAGAGTTGGGTGACATACCTTTGAATATCGCTTCCTTATATATTTGTTGTCCCTGCTTCGCTCCGGTACTCTTCTGCAATTATATCTACAATGACACAGGCCAACCAAAGTGAAAGCAACGACAATATATTCAATGAAAACTTAAACATGTGATCAAGGAGTCATGTAATAAAATGAGAATGATTTTATGGGAAAGAAACATGCCAGTGTATTATATTAAGTAAAAGTGGAAGATACAACCAAACTGCCTTGATGTTGCAAGGTTCCCTTTTAGTATCCCTTTTCTCCAACACACATACTTGATTTAAACTTGCATAAAGATGGCCCTCAATATCTTGATGGACAAATGGATACCTCAAGCATCAATTGTAAATAGAGTTCCTCACACAATCTTCATCCTATTCCTTCATAAATTCCTTACTTGATCTTGATTTCTTTTTTCTTAACCTTTTCCATGAGAAATCCATCATTATATAGGAGAAGGAGAGATGGTTAAAGATATTAGGATGATCCCACCAAATGAGAGAAGAAAATAGGATCCCAACCATACAGATGCCACCTCATATTCTAGAATATTATTTTCTAGAACCTTCATGAACTTCATCCTTTCCTTAGTCTTCAAACACCACCTCACCCTGTCTATACAGAAGCCTACGAAAACTCTACAAGCCAAGTTTAGGACAACCTACAGAAATCAGTCATTTATGCACTGTGTCTTATGTCTAGCCTGTGATGTCATTCTAAAAATAAGTTTTGTAGAGGGAGAAACTAGTCACTTTTCTCATGAGAAAGATCCTTTTGGGAGCCTGAACACATGCTTTTAGAAACATCACCAGTGTGACCAAAATAATGTGTAACAGAATTCCCCCCAAAGTACGAGGCTGGAACTCGTGACAACCAAAATACTTTTTAAAATGCATGTGTGTGTTGGGAACAAGGAGCACACTAATAGGGAACCTGCAAACAACCAAGCATCTGCACAATATAATACCATTTCCGAGGTAGGAATTCCCATGCTCAGACTACAAGTGATTTAAATCATGAATGTTAGTCATGGCCACTAATCATACACTATGGATCCATGTCACCAATATTCTACATAGCCACCAGAAAAACACTGTGGATCTATGTTTTAGAAAACTCAAAACTAGACATAGCCATGAGACATACAAAGTGGATCTATGCATCAGTGCAAATCATAAATACTCCATCACAACCTAGGAGAAAATGGTGAGATCCAGGGTCTTCAATCATGTTTTCCGTAAGTACGAATCTAACCATGCGATTACGAGTGTTGAAGTCGAGCATGGTAGAAACCACTTGATTACCGATCATTGATTAAAAGTGTTAACAAGTGCGAGAGAAAATCACCATTGATGTAAATGACTCCCAAGGTACCTTAGTACAATCCATCAAATGTGAATAAATGAGCTGAATTCGAACACTCGATGGAATCTCTTCATCAGGGACCAATGATCTCGAAAGCGAAGAAACCTACAATTGAGGCATGCAAGATCTAAGGTACTAAATGATTTCTAAGTCTTGTTCCCAGATGGTGAGTTGAAGTTGATAGGAAAAGACTCATCATAGGAGGGCCTTGATGTATCCCTCATCAATGAAGCTAAAAAAGTAACAGATTTAGGGTAGACCAAAGTATGAAAATTATTTGAAACTTACACAGGGAAGGCCAACATGGTAGGAATTGATAACTGCATATGGTCGACTCGATAGAGGGCTTGTGCAAGGTTGGACTTCTCTTGAACATATGAATGACACAACAATGGTCTTGGAAACATTGACTCAAATACAACCCAAGATATGAACTTTTAGAAGGTCAAACAAGAAGAAAATGGATTTCCCAACCCAGATTCAATGACGAAGGGGGTGTCATGTTCAAGAGAGACTATTACTTCCACTAACACAAATACAGAGACACATTTCTTTCCCAAAATCTCCCCCACCATTTCTGTGGAGTTCCTCTTTATTTTTATGCAAGATTGAGGAGGATAACATATACTTGTTGATGTAATCTCATCCTTCGGATGAGTCCCTCGAAGTATTTTTAATGAACCATAAGAAGGAGTGGTTCGGTCCCATATGGGTCTTTCGATTCTTCTTTAATGAGTCCAAAGAGAAAACTCAGGGGGGGGGGTTCATATTTAGAGAGTCTGAAAAACACTTAAAGAGAACTCTCTCAGTTCCTTTTTCATAAATTAGTTTAATGAGACCAAAAAAGTGATAAATTATCACCCATCAAATGTTTTCTTCAAATAATTTTACGAGCGTGAAAAGAACAAGGTCACTTGACAATCTTTTTGTTTTTACAGAGTGTGAAAAGAGCTTAAAGGATACTTTATGAGTTTCTCTTTTCACATTACCATGACGAGTAAGAAAATGTGACAAAAGTATACTCGATTGCGTTCTCATTTATTTACGAGCACGACAATGAACAAAGACTAAGCTCGAGGTTTTTCCTGAAAAACCTAAAAAGTATTTGTACATGTGACAAATATAAAAACAAATTAAGAAAAGTATCTGTATTCCATCGTTTAGGCTCCTAAATCCTTCATCTGTGAAAGAATAACAACACTCACAATGCCATTAGAACATTAGGTTTTAAGTAAAATGAATAAAATAATATAAAGCATCAATAGAAAAAGTAAAAAGTTAATAAATATAGGAAATTTTTTTTTTTTACCATTCCATTGTCATTTTACCCAAAACTTGTCAAACAAACCCCTTTTTACCTCAAACTTCCTCTGTCGATTGCGGGAGATACAGGAAACCATTTGATGAATGACTTCTGCTAGATAGGTAATCTCCTCATCCTCGTGTTCCCTTTAACCCCACTCCAACATTTTGACTGTTGAAAACCTACATAGGAACCATAGGGAGAAGTCAACACCTTTATTTCACTTCCTTGAAAATTTTTATTGGTTGAATGCACATAAAGAAATTTTGATTTTCGGCCACCGCAAGTGATGTTTTATACGTAGTGAAAAACTTCCGCAGGTGAACCAAAGGCCGCCTATGGAAACCTATGGTTTCCACAAGGCTTGATATATGATATCTTCGGCGGCCCTTATACGTACCTACTGGCCTAAAATCTGACTCAAAAACTATTTTTTAACTAGTGAAAAAGAAAATTAATCCATGGAAAAGAAAGGAGCCTACATTGATGGAGGGCATTAACTATGCCTGAGTCATTCTCGATGACATAATAATCATCCTCGTGTTGCTTCTCCTTTCACTCCATAATATTGACAATCAAGAACCCGCATAGGAACCATAAGGAGAAGTTAACACCTTTGTTTCACTTCTTTGGAAATTTTTATTGGTTGAACGCACGTAAAGAAATTTTGATCTTCGCCCACCACAAGTGAAGCTTTATACACAGTGAGGAACTTTCACAAGTGAACCAAAGGCCACCTACAGAAACCTATGGTTTTCATAGGGCCCGATATACGCCACCTTCGGCAGCCCCTATGCGCACCTACTGGCCTAAAATCTGACTCAAAAACTGTTTTTTGATCAGTGAAAAAGAAAATTAATCCATGGAAAAGAAAGAGGACCAGGATATTACCTTTCTAGCAGACTACATTGGTCGAATGGTTACCTGTATCTCCCGCAATCTACAAAGGAAGTTTGAGGTAAAAAGGGATTTTTTGGACGAGTTTTGGGTAAAATGACAATGGAATGGTAAAAAAGAGTTTTTCCCTATATTTGCTCACTTTTTACTTTTTCTATTGATATTTTATATCATTTTATTCATTTTACCTAAAACCTAATGTTCTAATGGCATTGTGAGTGTTGTAATTATTTCACAGATGAAGGATTTAAGAGCCTGAACGATGGAATACAGATACTTTTCTTAATTTGTTTTTACGTTTGTCACATGTACAAATACTTTTTAGGTTATTCAAGAAAAACCTCGAGCTCAGTCTTTGTTCATTCTCGTTCTCATAAATCAATGAGAACGCAACTGAGTATAATTTTGTTGCCTTTTCCTACTCGTCATAGTAACAAGAAAAGTGAAACTCATGGAGTATCCTTTAAGCTCTTTTCACACTCCGTAAAAACAAAAATATTGTCGAGCGACCTTGTTCTTTTCATGCTCATAAAAGTATTTGAAGAAAGCGTTTGATGGATGATAGTTTATCACTTTTTCGGTCTCATTAAACTAATTTACAAAAAAGGAATTGAGAGATTTCTCTTTAATTATTTTTCAGACTCTCTAAATATGAAAAACCCCTGATTTTTTCTCTCTTTGGAATCATTAAACAAACATCGAAAGAAATATATGGGACTGAACTACTCCTTCTTAGGGTTCGTTAAGCATACTCCGAGGGACTTATCCGAAGGAGGAGCTTACACAAACAACCATATGTTATCCTTCTCAATATTGCGTAAAAATAAAGAGGTACTTACCAGAAATGGTGGCGAAAAATTTGGGAAAAAAATGTCTCTGTCTTTGTGTTAGTGGAAGTAATAGTCGCTCTTGAAAATGACACCCCTTTCATCATTGAATCCAGGTTGGGAAATCCATTTGTCTCTTGTTTGACCTTCTGCAAGTTCATATCTTGGGTCATCTTTAAGTCAATTCTACCAAGACCATTGTCATGTCATTCATATGTTCAAGAGAAGTCCAAAAAATCCCTCTATTGAGTCGCCCATCTGCAGTTATCAATTCTTACCATGTCGGCCTTCCCTGTGTCAGTTTCAAATCATTTTCATACTTTGATCTACCCTAAATCTATTACTTATTTCACATCATTGATGGGGGATACATCAAGGCCCTCCTGTGATGAGTCTTTTCCTGTTGACTTCAACTCATCATCTGGGAACAAGACTTAGAAATCATTTATTACCTTAGAGCCTGCATGCCTCAATGGGAGGTTTCTTCACTTTCAATAGTGGATTCACATCATTGTTCCCTAATCGAGAGATTCCATCAAGTGTTCGAATTCAACTCATTTATTCACATTCGATGGATTGTACTGAGGTACCTTGGGAGTCATTAACATCAATGGTGATTTCCCTTGCACTTGTTAATGGTTTTCATCAATGACCGGTAATCAAGTGGTTTCTACCATGTTTGACTTCAATACCTGTAATCATATGGCTAGATTCATACTTACAAATGATGGGATTGAAGACCCTGGATCTCACCATTTTGGTCCAGGTTGCAATGGAGTATTTATGATTTGTATTCATGCATAGATCCACTTTGTATGTCTCATGGCTATGTACAACTTTGAGTTTTCTAAAACAGAGATCCACAGTGTATTTCTGGTGGCTATGTAAAATCTTGATGACATGGATCCATGGTGTATGATTGGTGGCCATGACTTACATTCATGATTTAAATCACTTGCAGTTTGAGCATGGGAATGCCTACCTCATAAATGGTATAATATTGCGTAGATGCTTGGTTGTTTGAAGGTTCCTGATTGGTGCACTCCTTGTTCTGGACACACACACTCATTTTACAAAGTATTTCGACTGTCAGGAGTTCCCACCTCATACTTTGGGGGGCATTCTGTTACACATTATTTTGGTCACCCTAGTGATGTTTCTACAAGCATGTGTTCAAGCTCCTAGAAGTATCTTTCTCATTAGAAAAGTGACTTATTTCTCCCTCTACAAAACTTGTTTTTGGAATGATGTCACAGGCTAGACATAAGACACAGTGAAAAAATGATTGATTTACGCAGGCTATCCTAAACCTGGCTTGCAGAGTTTCCTCACGCTGTTGTATAGATAGGGTGTTGCGACGTTTGAAGACTAAGGAAAGGATGAAGTTCACAAAGGTTTTAGAAGGGAATCTTCTAGAATATGAGGTGGCATCTGTATGGTTGGGATCCTACTGGCTTCTCTGATTTGGTGGGATCATCCTAATATCTTTAACCATCTCTCCTTATCCTATATAATGATGGATTTGTCATGGAAAAGGTTAAGAAAAAATAAAGCAAGATCAAGTAAGGGATTTGTTATCACCTTAACAATTTTCATATCGGGATCTAAAATTTTCTGAAATTTAGCAAGATGTTATACCACAGTAGAGGCATGATAGTTTAGGGTGCTCAACTATATCCCACGGCATATGAACAAATATAGAGGAGGCGATAAGGGAGCATCTCGACTAACTATTGATTTTGAAGAATCCCAGATCCACGGTCGAGGCCCACATTGGACCAACAAATATCACAGAACTTAACATCGTGAAGAAAAGGCATCATGAGGGAAAACAAGTTCTCAAAATGGGACCTCCTACAAACAATTTTACTTTTCATTTTAAGTTGCCTCTTCTCCTTCCTTGAACATGCCAAACGAACTTTCTTTTACCTATTGTATTTTAATAATGATCATGAAATACTTGCAATTATATTTCCTCCTCTGGACGCTGCACATGCATACCTTCACCTTGTCACTGGTTCTGATAAAAAGTTTTCACCTAGGCCACGCAATGACAATGACCAATTTGATGAATCCTGTGAGACCCAAACTAATGTTTCCCCCACAATTCTTGGTCCAACACCCCCCAAGGCCTGACATAGATATATACCCTTAAATCTACCCCAAACCCTTCATGATTTCCCTCCAAATTACTATGAGTACCTACCTATGTTTAACGGAGAATCAGATATCATCTCGGCTGAAAAGCACATTCAAGGTTTTGAGCATTTTATAGATTTATTTGAGATTGACCATGATGATGTGTGTATGATATTTTTCTCTCAATCCTTGAAAGGAGACACCAAACACGAGTTCAAACATTTACATCTAGAAACCATCAGATCATGGGTAGAATTGAAGAAGGTCTTCTTAAAGTACTGGGGCAAAGAGAAATCCTTAGAGATTCAACTCAATGAGTTTTATGCCTTGAAAAGACATAGAAATGAAGCTATTTTTGTGTTCAGTAGAAATTTCTCTAGCGTCTATTATAATTTTTCTGAAGAAATTCAACCCTCTGAAGCTGATGCCATGCTCCATTATGAAACTACTCTTCATCCAAATTTTTCTTTCCTCTTGATGGAAAGAAGACCTGAATCCTTACAACAAATGTTTAGAGATTCTTAGGACATTCAACACAACATCCAAGCATGTAATTCGATCTAGAGTGAGGAGTTGAATTCTCGAGAACATGAAAGACAATATGAACGGGAAATAGTTGATTGGAATCTTGAGCATAGAATTGATGATATCATAGACCCTCTCAAAGTTTCCAATGGAAATGATTTTGCAAAGAACTATATTCCACTTTTTGAAAGAAGAGATGCTGATTTATCTTCTGATCCATCCCATGATAAGCAGGGGACTTATGGTTTTATGGATTCATTTGTAGACAGTAAAGAAGATGAATTTGCAAATCCATTTGTTGAAGAACATGTTGATGTTCCATAGTTGTTCTTGTTAGATGATATTGCATATACTGTTGATTTACCTATATGATGAATATGATGATGATTGTGATGATGACTCCTTAGAACAACCAACTGCATGTTCCCTATCATATTGTTTTTCCAAGCAGTATAATGAAATGACTCAACCTACATATCACAGTTACAAAGAAGAAAGTATTGAATTAGCTTAAGGGAATTCTTTAACTTTATGCTTTTCTTCATTCAAATTGTTGAAAGAAAATCCTAAGATCATCATTGAGGAAAGTAAATCTGTGCTTATGAAAAACTATGCTAAATTAATGAAGCAGAATGACAAGATATCACAACACTCTTTTCATGTGCCTAAAAACCCTATTACTTGCACTGAAATGCAACCATCTGTTGGGGATAAAATTGAAGATGGTTTCAAATCAGGTAGGACAACCCTACCATTATGTTTTTCTTCTTTTGAATTATTGAAGAAAAATATTTGTAGTATCTCAGGTTAGGAATCCTCCAAGCATGAGTGGAGTGGTGATGATAATATTATGAAAATTCACATAAAGGGTCATGTGAGCTTAGATTTGCAGTCTATGTTTAGCTTCCATCCTGAAAAGGAAGAAGAAGTTGCTCCGGAAAGTATTGTTCAAGTTCATTTTCTTTCTCCCAAAATCAATATAGATTCTCAACATGAAAAATTGTTTCAAAGTATTTTCTCTTCCCTTGAGAATGATGTCATGGTTCAATTTTTAAAGAACGTAGATATGGATGAAGATTTTGAAACTGCATCAATGGAAGTCTCCAGCAATAAAAAAACAAATGACATAGATTTTTGGGAAAGAAACAAAGCAACATATGCCACTTTTCCATTAGAAATACAGAAAGATAATGAAGAGGCAGTGGTTTTATTTGAGTCATTTGAAAATCAGGGTTTTGAAAATCCATCCATGGGAACTCTAGACTGTGAAATAGTGCATGTTGTTATCTTTTCACATTTGTAAGAATATTATGAGGAGGAACTTATTTCTATTAATTCATTTGAAAGTCAAAGTGGTTGTCCTCAAACAAATTTCCAGAAATTTAATGAAACCAAATCAGAGTTGTTTGATGAAAAAGAGGATAGCCTTGATGCACATAATATGGCTGTCATATTTGAAGATGTTCAAGAATGTATGAATATTTTTGTTGATATGCATGGAAAATAAGAGAAACCTATCGTTTCCATTTCATTCGAAAATGTTCTTAGAACAGAAGAAATAGAGCAAAAACAACTAACACTTATGAAAGAGGCTTGCCTTTCGGTTTTTGCTCATCAAGAAGAAATGATTTTCATGGTTTTAAAGATTCGGTGGCCACCCTATTACAGTCTTCAATGAAGGATGAATTTGTTTCATTCATAAGCTCAGATTTTGGATTCAATTTTTTCTTTCATCCACCATCTTTTGCATTTGTCTTCCAACTTAAGAAAAATGTGAACAAAAGAGAATCAGGAAGCCAATTGCTTGATTGGCTGCATTGGCACTTTAACATCACCTGTTTGAATAGTCATCTCAACAATTTTAGGGTAGATAAGGGTGTGAAAATAAGCTTGTCGGTCAAGCATTTTTCAGTTTGAGTTTTCTAGTACTAAATACAGTCAGTTTTCAATAATGTACTTGGATGTCCAACATGCAGTCAAAAGTAGTGTGCAAAGATTGGTAGGAGTAGGGTACACACATGTTTTGGGAACAACTCAATGGATCAAGCAATGGGTCTATGAGTTCTTTGCTACCTTGTTTTTAGGACAACATCCCCAGTTGGAGCTAATTTTATCACCTTAACAATTTTCATATCGGGATCTAAAAATTTTTGAAATTTAGCAATATGGTATACCACAACAGAGGTGTGATAGTTTAGGGCACTCAGCTATATATTTTGGCATATGAGAAAATATAATGGAGGTGAGAAGGGAGTATCTCGTCAGACCATTGATTTTGAAGAATCCCAGATCCATGGTCGAGGCCCACATCGGACCAACAAATAGAACAAAACTTAACACCGTGAAGGCAGACCGGGAAAAACCATTATGGTTTTGATGGGGAATGTGTGGTGCTCTTACACACGCATCGGGGTAGACAGTGGATTTCCTTAAACCACTTTTCCTATGGACCCGATGTCACATGGTTCAAAATGTCACATCAATAACTCGCGGGAAGGATGGCACTTGGTCAAATCACCCCACATCATTGGTCCAGGTACTTTCCTAGATGACATATCAAAATGACATCATCGCATAACTAACTAGAGGCTCATCATTCAAAGTGGATTGATGAAGCATGGAACACCAATGTACTGTGACAATAATTCATGATTAAAATACAAAAACCATCAAATCTCAGATATGAAATCATTTTATCCTATTCTTGGAAATTTCCATCTTATGCGTAAGAAAAACAAGCTTGACCTATGTTGATTTCTTGAGTTCTATAAATTCCAAGGGTGGTCAAATCAAGGTCTCTACAAAGTCTGAAAGGTATGGATGATACTCATCAAACGGTGTCTGGCGCGACTAGGTTCTCAACTAATGTACCAAGTAGGTCAATAAGTAAGAAAGAAAGATGGGTCTTGCAGATACTAGAAGCTAAATTTCATACCGAATTTGCAACTGAGATAGAGTCGGGAGTCAAATTAAACCCCATTCTGAGGGATCTTGTCATAAATGAACATGTGGACGACACCTACCACCCAGCCACAAAGAGGAAGAGGAGAAAAAGGCGGAGGATGGAGGCCAAAACTGAGATGATAGAGAGCATCCGAGAAAATCTTGCTTGGTTGAGTACCCTAGAAGAGGAAATCGCCAAGATGAGGTGAATCCTTAGGTAAATTTAGGTGTATTTTAGAAAGTTTTGGAAAGATGGTGGCTTAATAAAAGGGAGTCCTGATATGACAGATCAATTACTAATGGTTCTTTTAAATAGTATAATTGTTCTTCCTTTTTGTAACTTGTATCTATTTTAGAATTATGAGGAAGTCGGAACGTTTTAAATTCCACACAAAATTCCTCTATATATGCTTGGTCTCATGAGTATAGAAAGAAAAAAAAAAGGAGGATCATGCCCTCTGTGCAGGAAAACTTTGTAAATATCTACGGATGGAATGAATACATGGATGCAAAGGAAGATTTTGGACTTTTTATGAAAAGATTCTAACTAGAGGTGTTATGAGTCTCATTTTCTCCCATAGTTTGTGATTCCTGTTATTCTGTAATTCATTTTGTTTTCCTTTTTCTAAATCGAGAAATTAAAAGTCCAGAATTCATTATTCAATTCTCTCAGCTTGGCGATTTAGACTATGTTAATCTCTTCTAAACCACTTCATAATTCATTACTATAATTCTCTGATAATAGTTGTGTGTTTCTTTTCTTCTGATACCATCTAAATTTTCAAACATAAACTCAGAAGTCATTTCCTAATTTAGCCTTTTCCTCCTAATTGTTTTCATTATTTGGCAATGCATCCTACATTCCTGACCCCATATCCCAAAGGTCATCTCTAGCTCTTCAACAATTTTATTAAAAATCCCCAAAACAAATTGAATCTAGCCCCATCTTCCATAGATATATCAAGTGACATGAGAGAGCCCTCTCTGAGTTGAGCAGGCTAGTGCCTCAGCTTTAAAGTTGGTTGAAACAATTACATCTGTCGTGTGTCTATTCAGCTAGACAAAATTTACAGAGTGCTAACAGGATTTATGAAGGAATAGGCTGGCGATTGTGTGAGGAACTCTATTTTCAATTGATGCTTGCGATCTCCATTTGTCCATCAATCTATTGAGGGTCATATTCATGCAAGTTTGAAGCAAGTGTGTGTGTTGGAGAAAAGGGCTACTAAAAGGGAACCTTGAAACATCAAGGCATTTTGGTTGTATCTTTCACTTTTACTTAATATAATACAATGGCATGCTGCTTTCCCATAAAATCATTCTCATTTTATTACATGACTCCTTGATCACATGTTTAAGTTTTCATTGAATATAATATCATTTCTTTCACTTTGGTTGGTTTGTGTTATTGTGGATCTAATTGCACGAGAGCACCGGATCAAAGAAGGGACAACAAAGATATAAGGAAGTAATATTCAAAGGTATGTCACCCATATCTTCTTTGATAGTAAATTTGATGATTGTAACTTAGGGAAAGCACCATGTCATTTCTTGTTTTGTTCTATATTTAGGTGGATCTAGGGAGATCAGTTTATGTCCGCATTCATCAATTTATCCAATAGAAAAATTGGTGACTCCGTTGTAAATCCTTTGAAACTTTAAAACTTTCCTTAACCCGTACACCATTGCTTTTCCCACCCTATTATAGTCGAGACTATTTCCTTTACCTTGCAGCTTCAGAATCTACCATTGCAATGGTTTTAGTCCAAGAATATGTTTGGCATGATGAACATGTAATTTATTATTTGAGTCGAATTCTTACAACTACCAAAGCCAAATACCTACATGTGGAAAAACTGGCCTTGGCATCTATTCAAATTGTCCATCGTTTTTGTCACTATATCCTATTACGCAAGACCACTGTCATTTCCTATTGCAACCCTATGCAGCATATCCTTACACGCCAATTGCTAGGGGGAAAGTAATCCAAATGGATAGTTATTTTCCAGGAGTTTGACTTAGAGTTTGAATGCGCTAAGTCTAATAAATCATTGGTTTTCGTCGAGTTGATATGTGACCTTCCCTCCATTGAGACAGAAAATATGGCAAAGGATTCCTTACCTAAAAAATCCCTTTTTCTGATCAGTTTTCATGACACTTGGTATGGGGATATTATCATCTATCTCCAGACTCAAACTTTCTAGCCCGAACTCCCTAGTACAAACCATTGTCGAATATGGTATCAAGCCTGTCAATACATAATTTTCGGTGAAACTCTTTACCATCGTGGTGTTGACTCTATTTTCTGACACTGTCTAACCTACGATGAGGCTGAGAAATATTTGAATGACTACCACTCTGGAGCATGTGGTGGTCATATGTCTGGGTATGCCATTGCCCAAAATATCCTATGAGCAGGGTAATTCTAGACTTCTTTGTTTAAAGACTGTATTACTTTCATCCGGAAGTGTCATGCTTGTCAAACGTATAATAAAAAGATAAGATCCCATCCCACTCCTTTACACCCTATATTTTCCATTGGTTCTTTCACGAAATGGGGCATTAACTTCATGACATGTAACCCTCACTCGGATGGGGGGCATGGATACATCATCGTAGCCATGGATTATTTCACTAAATGGGCCAAGCAGATGCCTACTATTAGTCCCTAAAGTTGCACTCGACTGCTAAGGGAAAGCTAGGGCATCATTGATTTATTGCAAAAGTTTTTTGAGGGTTTTAAGATTTGGTTTTTTGAGTAAGGTGGTTGGAAACTAGTTTCATGGTAACAACATAACATGAAAATCAAGATCACAACAAAGTATATCCCATTGACTGAATAAAAGGTGGACACAATGATGGATTAAACCAATTAAGAAAAATGAAGGTGAATCCTTCAATTTGTCAACTTCACAAGAATTCTTGTTTCATAATATCATAAAGAAACAAGACTATCAGCTTGATATCAANTTGAGTAAGGTGGTTGGAAACTAGTTTCATGGTAACAACATAACATGAAAATCAAGATCACAACAAAGTATATCCCATTGACTGAATAAAAGGTGGACACAATGATGGATTAAACCAATTAAGAAAAATGAAGGTGAATCCTTCAATTTGTCAACTTCACAAGAATTATTGTTTCATAATATCATAAAGAAACAAGACTATCATCTTGATATCAAAACTTGAAAAATTATCTCTACAGTAAAATTTTCACTGTATAAATTAACAGTCAAGAATCAAAAAGCATTGCAATCTGAATAATGAATTCAACCATGAAGAAATAAATAATAGAGTAGAAAAAGAGGTTCTAACCATCCATATGCCTTTTCTATTAAGTGTCAAATTGAACATAAATGCCTTTTATAGTGAGATTCACAAAAAGGTCCCTTGGATCTCCAATTCCCCCCTCCCCACCTCTCACTTCTCATTCTACAGAGTTTATATAGAAACAATACATAGTTATCAAGATCCAAAAAAAATGGATCTGAAAACCTCCTCATCTATATTTAGTTTCTTGTTTCAAATAATCAAAGAGAAGATCCAATCTGATCTCCAATTCGAATTGATGAGGTGGCTTGTCAACTGTTGTCCATGAGATTTTTCAAGAAAACAAATCTATTAAATTCCTGAAAAATAGGGTCCAATAATCTCTTCGTATCTCTTAAATGGTGATAGTTGTGTAAAACCCGAGAGAGGTTTTTGTGAAGAGGCATTTTCCCAACAAAAAC